>WBZZ01006156.1:82500-86388 GCA_019918135.1 Paulinella micropora
AAAAAAAGTTACGGTCGAGGCCAGTCGTGTGAACTTATGTTATAAGTGTCTGAGCGGCAACGACTGGTCCAGGAGGTGGAAAAAATGACGAGAATAGCGGATGTTCGAAAAAACGGGTGGAGGGGGGGGATGAGGGGAAATGGCGGGAAAAGCAGCTTAGCCGTTACGTAGTGTGCGCGGGTGGCCCCACACACACACCTCCTGCCCGAAAAAAAAGCTGGTCGATGCCAGTCGTGTGAACTTAGTGTATAAGTGTCTGAGCGGCAACGACTGATCCAGGAGGCGGAAAAAAGGACTGGAATAGCGGGTGTGGGTGTGTGTGTGTGTGGGAAAAGAGGGCTGGATTCCCGGGAAGTAGCGGAGGGGGAGAAGTGGCATTATCATTCCCGTGAAGTCTGGACCAGTCGTTAAAAATTCGCTGTATAGATTAAATTTCCATCGACTGGCCCCGACTTTGAAAATTCCCGGGAAGTAAACGGATGGTGGCACCCTTAGCCTGTGAAAAAACCAAAGTGTGGACCAGTCGTTGGAAATTAATGGTATATCTCAGAATTTGTAACGACTGGCCCCGAAATCGCATCTGTAGATTGTAACAACGTAGCATCTGTAGAATCGCCAGGCTCTGTGGGAATTGTCCTCTTCAACGTGTAGCAGGTCGTCTTCCTCCAGTACACCGGGGCTGTGGTATCCCAGCCACTCTTTCCGAAATTCCGCTTCATGGATGGCGGGGTGGTTGGCCAGAGCCTTGTGCTTCTGGCCCCGGCCGTCATACCATTCCTGCCATCTATGGAACGGGCACAGCAGGTAGATGAGGTTGTAGAGGTCCCCGCGGCGGGCACGGGGTAGGTTCCGCAGAGCCCCCTTGGGTAGCGGGCGGTAGTAAGCAGGGGTCGGCAGGTAGCTGCAAACTAGTTGGGCACAGACTGCCGCCATGTACTTGCCCAGCCACTTGGCGACCGGGGCATGCAGGGTCCGCAGCTCCAGTGGCAGACTGAGCAAGAACCAGCCGGCATGCATGTACGGGTCTGTAGGCGCGCTGAGCAGGGCGAGGTCCAGCAAGGATAGCAGCGATGCGTCCTCCTGTGGTAGGGCGGTAGCGGCCAGCTGGCTCCACGTGTAGGGCTTTACTGCCAGCCGTAGCCGCCGGTCGTTGACGTCCAGCCCCTGGGTGGCCGCCTTGGTCAGCAATGCGTCCCAGTCGGGGTCCCGGTGCACGGGTCGGTCGGCGTCCAGCCGGGCCACGGCGGCCGGGTCACAGGGGGCGGGGCTGTAGCCAGGCGGCGGGGCGAGCGCGGTCAGGCGGCCGCCGGGCAGGATGGTGCGGCGGCGCTTGGTGGGGCGGGCGGTGGCGGCTGTGGCACCCATGGCGGCAGAATTTCGACTCATTTTTTTGGGAGTGCTTCCTAGGTTGTGCTAGGTCTGGATTATGGGGGTGGTTGGGTACCGTCCGTTACTCCCTTGGCTAGCTTAGGTCGAGGTCGCGACCCGCGCCGTTTGGCATGTTCAGGCACGTATTGCCTTTTTGTCCTGCAAAAAATGCAAGTGATATGGGAAAAAAAGGCAGTCGTCGGCCCGGCAGACAGGAGCCGGCCGGACCAGCGGCGCGTGCCCGGTCGCACGCCTCGGCAGACCAGTTGTCGGCCTTGTCGCCTTCAGACCTGAGTTCTCAGCGAACCCAAGAAGTCCCTGGAGCCGGAACGAACCCATTGCCATTTTGCCCCCCACCACTGGCAGTGGTCGAATTCGCGAAAATTTACCGCGCCGCAAAACACACTAAATTTTCGCGAAAATTTCAGTGTGTCCGCAAAACACGTTAAAATTCATTTGTCTACAGGTACCATGATGAAATCCACTGTCTCCTCTAAGCGCCTGCCACAAGTTACGGACACCCCGCAACCAGCCTGCAAGCGCCGGCGGCTGACCGGCCAACCACTCATCACCGCGTTCGTCCGCACGACCAGCCCGTCCACCGTACCAGTGATCAAAGCCCCGTTTACTCTGGCCACGCTGGCGCGACGATCGGCGGCACCACCGTCTGACCAAGCGAAACTGAGCGCGCTCGCGCGCAAGATCGTCCCGTTGCCGGATCGTATCGAGGAAGTGCCTATCCGATCGCTTATACGAGAGTCGACGGAATCAGGCCAAGACCCTAGCAAACGAGACTTGGAATTTACGGGTGGAAGGAACATTGGCCAGCCATGGGATTTTTTCACTGCCTGCCCAGGCAAGAGGATGCTGTCAATACTGGATATAAACATTTTGGGCGAGTATTGGAATTCTCCTGGTGAGATCGCGGAGCTCTTGCTTCTACCGCACGCGGCCCCGATTGTGTTGAAGCCTTATCTGGTCCCTGATCTGGCTAATATAGTTTGCTCCTACCTCGAACCATCTGTTTGCTATGATCCCATGCCCACTGGCACGTTGGTCGACGGCGAATACTGGATAATCACGGCGCTTGGTAATATACCGTTGCTGTTTTTCCCTCTGCACGAGCATGCTTACTGGACCATGGTGTATTCGGAGGATGCACGGGCGCTGCACGGCGACATTGTCTTCAAGGAAGCAGTAGAGGCGGAATGGCTGGAATCGTGTAGTTACTGGAGCTTGGTAACAAACGCGGGTGTACTGGGCTCCATGACCCTTCTTCTTGGTGATCAAGATGAGGCAGATCTCCTCGACAGATACATGCGAATGTACTGGACCTTTGTCGAACTTCGCCTGAACGCGGGGCTAAAAGCAGTGTTCGAACACGTGGCACACCGTTTGAATTCCTTCTTTTCGATTCCTCAAGGGCTGCCGCCCTCTAACGAGTGGCCTTTCTTGGTTCGCATGCAATCTTTTGACACGAGCTGAAATTGTACTTATGATTAAAAAGCAGCAAAAAATTATAACAGACTGTTTTTTCCTCTGGTTCTATTCATTACGAAATGTTAGCAGTCTGTCCTACCTGTGGCACCTGTTTTTTGAATGCAATCTTTACTGGTCAGGGACCGGGAAAAGAGGGGACCCCAAGGACCCGGCCTCGCTCGTCTGCAGACGAGCGAGGCCCCAAAAAACTAGCGAAAAAAAGTTTTTTTAATGATGGGTCAACTTGGCCACCTCCCCCCTGAAATCATTGGCCAAATTGGCACATTTTCAAAGAGACTGAGAAATGATTTCAAAGAAGGCTGATTCGGCCGTTTGAATGTTGTTGCTAATATACTAGCGACCAGCTAGGAGCTGTTCGATGACCACTGGCTTAGTCCTCTCTATCTATCTATCTATCTATCTAAGTATCTATCTATCTAAGTATCTATCTATCTATCTGATATTTTCATAAATATCAGTCTCTTTGATAATTTCCTCGTCTGTTTTTTTTCTTCGTTGCTTTTAATATCATGGAAAGCGTGGTCGACAAATGCTAGCTGTTTGTCCTACCTGTGGCGCTTGCTTTTTTGAAGGGCAACTGTACTGGTCGGGGACTTGTAAAAAGGGTGATCCTCGTGACTTAGCCTCGCTCGTGTGCCGCCCTTATGGTGACGGCGCCTGCATCAACCCCGCGCGAGACGTCCCCGGCGGAGACACTTGGGCGGAGCGGATGCGCTTCGTGGACAATTTCCTAGACGAGATTCTGTAAAAATAACTAAAAACTTTTTTTTCTCTCTTGGTGAGTCAGTAAACTAAATTGACTCTGGCAGGGGAAACAAGCGCCGCCGGCTCGATGGTTCGACTGACTCTTTTGTGCTGCCGGGGCCGGACAGAACGGCGACGTCCTCGTCTCGGACGGCGACGGGGGCGTGAGATGGGCGAGTGACGGCGCGCCGGGCCTCAGCAGTCACTTAATAGACTACGCCAACCCTCACCAAGTCACGGCCGCCCAGGTCGGAGCCCCTACTACTACCGCCTTCA
>WBZZ01006157.1:5000-60000 GCA_019918135.1 Paulinella micropora
GGCTACCCAGTGCTGCAGCAGAGTGGCCATGAGCAGTCACCCCAGGCTGCAGATGGCTACCTAGTGTTGCAGCAGAGTGAGCAGGCAGCCGCGTCCGGCATGCTCGCTCCTGGCTGGGGGTGGGCTGTGCTCTATGCGGGACTGGGCGCGGCCGCCACTGCACTGGCCATCTTCTCCTCCAAGCATCTGCGACGCGCTCGCGTATAGCTGAGCTCATATAAATTTAAATTATTTCGGCAAAAGGAGTATTCCCGCCAACCCCGGGTTTTCACCGGAAAATACAGACGGTGTCTCAGACTTTATTTGCCGGTGGCAAGGGTATTCGGCCTGGCGCGGCAGGGCTACTTCCTGATAACTTACGCAAAATCTGCCAGCGGTTCCAACCACGTATGTCCCCGATGTCCAAATATGTTGACTTTTTCGCACTATGATGAATTTAAAAAGCACCGTGGGGCACTTTAAGTTTTATGGCCTGTGAGCGACTTTCTGGGTTAAAGTGAGGAATCTAAAAGCGAAGTGGCACCACGATAAGTTTATCCTGCATTTAATAAGAAATGGAAATGCACCGCTTTCACGATATCCTGCGCCACTTTCACTATCATCCAGGCTGCACCACCTTTACGGTCATATTAACATGTCACGCAGCACTGAGTCAAACGTCACTGTACTATGATGTCAGTAATATTAATATCATATCAAAGGACCGGCTCGTTTATAATTAGATACTGTCTTCACCTGCCCTCGGCACGAACACCAGATGATAAACTGTAATAGTCTACTAAGCTCTCCCTTTTTCTCTTCACGTATACTACATTATTTTATTTTATAACAGTAAATGCTTATATCATGTTAGACTACTGTTATTAATAAAGCAATCTATGATAGCAACTACACTCTCAACATACAACAACAACTTTAATGAGAAAAGGCGCCAACAGACGCGCCACGTAACTTGACTGGCCGGATCATAAGGAATGGCTCTAACGACACCGTTACTGAGTCCGATACGGCCGGTCCATAACTATTAATTAATGAAGTTATTAGTTCCAACACTCTCCCTGGAACAAAGTAAATTAATATTAAGTTACTGGCCCCCGTTCCTAATCAAATTACGTCTCCTCAGACTCTGAGCTATTACTATTTTGTGAAACATTAGAAAACACAAACTCAAAACATATTCTCTTACCCTCACTCTCTCCGAGAAGTAATGATGTTGGGGTTGGCTACCCTCCTATCCACAGCGACCACGTATCGACTAGAGTACGTACAAGGCACCGGACCTGTGGTATATTCGGGCCTACCCAACGAGAAGAGGATTAACTCCCTACTCTCCCTATCTCGCAAATGAGTAAGAGAAATATGTGAAGGTTACCGGCATAAATATGGATCATATAAGAATACAGAGATATGATAATAACTTCAAAAGAAGTAATAACATAAATATGTGATAAATATATGAAAAATATATATGTATATATATAGTATATATTCACATATGATCATAGTATGAAAACTAAAATTTGGAAGCGCTTCCCGTAAGGGGGTACATAAAAGTAACAAAAGTAATATAATACATATCACAAATACAAATATCTGTAATTATCAGCGGGTCTGTGCGTTATGCTGGGGGTCGGGTAGATGCCCGGGGCCTATCAAGACATATAGCCTGATCAATCGCCCTTCGTCTACCACTCCACCCCCAAGTTGGCCTCTTATCGATTTTTATGTATATAGTGTGGTTACAGCAAGGTTTATAGTATTTACGCATATAATCTATAAGGTAGTGCGTGTTCCCGAGCTTACACCAGCATGGGAACACGCACATACTTAGCAAGTTTTCGGTGCCCGAGTCAACCTTTGCTGCGGCGCTTCTCATCCTCCCCCTCAACTTTGTAAAATTATGCGACTGAATGATTATTACATCTTAACGGGGGGGGGGGTGGGGGGGGGAGGAAAGAGAAAGGTGAAAGTCCAGGCATCCTCCATGCTTTCCCGGGTCTCTGACCCGAATCTGCTACCGCGCCTCAAACTATTCGAGGTTGAAGGTCGGCAGCACTTTCAACAGCTCTGGTAACATGGGTCCACCCACTCAAATCACCTATATCACTCCCCTCGATGTACAGTATGCGAGAAATATAATATACGTGAATTAATACAATCCGCTTCTGAGAATATAATTATAGATGATCATAGCGTGAATATTTATGCGGGAAATACCCGGTACTTACAACGCGACTTGAACACCAAACTTTGCGAGAAATTCTTTCACCAACTTCACCGAGATTTGGTCAGCCAGGTAATTGAATTTTTCGTACGTGAAATTTATTTTGGTAAATAAATCCGCGATGTTTTCCTCCGTCGGTACCCGGAGCAACTTGACAACTCCCTCCTTAACCAACTTTTCGAGCAGGTGGTACCTGACATCGATATGTTTGGTTCCGGACTCCCCTAACCCCCTTTCTGAGAGGATGATAGTCCCCTCATTGTTCTCGAACAAGGGTGTGAAACCTCTTATGGGCAAACCGATGTCACGGAGAGACTGTCTTAAAGCAAGCAACTCCCTTACCGCTTCGTTAGCGAATACGGTCTCCGACTCAAGGGTAGATTGAGCTATTACAGTTTGAAGTTTAGAGAACCATGCCACCGGTGCCCCGTTGAACAGAAAGATGCACCCAGAACGGGACTTCCTTGTAACCTTTTCTCCGGCAAAATCTGAGTCGACGTATCCCACGAGGGGGTGTTCGTCTATCAGTTTTTCGACATTGGCGATAACGGGGACATTGAAAGCATTGATTTCTGTGGCTTCACATGAGTAAAGCTCAAGTGCCTTTTCTGTGGCTGATGGTCCTTCGACCGGTCTCCATGAATTGGGGGTTTTGGGGACAAAGAACCCTTCCGTCAACATCTTGACTAGCCTCCTATCACCCCGTTTGAAATATAGGGCTCTCAGGGTCAGCAACCACAGAAACATACGGTGAACCATGGCATAAGATATTTCAGGGGATGGGACTTGTTGTTTTTGCAGCTATACTCAAAGGACAGATCAAGAGAGGTCGAGTGTGAACAGCAAGGAAGATAAGCATGCCAATCAAACATCTAAGGTCGTGTTTGAGCAAACGGTGACCAACTTTCAGGGGGGCAGGGTTTTCTGAGGTGAAAGGGGTTTTAGCAGGCACCTCCTTCATATAATCTAACTCGTCTAAGATGAGAAGTTCATATTTTCGTTGATGCAGTAAAATCCCTTAACTTTTTCAAATTGAACAATCTGGATGTTTTTGAATTCCGTGGCCTTCCCTAAGTTTTTACACCTGAAACCATGCTTCTTCATGCTTTCTACAAGACTTATGTGTTTGGGTTCATCAGCGGCATGCAGACCATCATCTACATGAAAAGAGAGAAGCTGCGTACTTATGGGGTCCTTGGCATGTTTGATAAAAGAAGCCCGGTCAAGGGAGAAAGTAATAAAAGCTTGCTTTCCGACTAACTCCTTTAACATCAAATCATACCATAATCTTTCCGCCTCAGGATGACCATAAAGGGCCTTCCGGAGGAGCCAAACAAAACCTTCTCTCTCAAAACCCGGGGGGGGGGGGGGGGGGTTACATAGATGTCATAAGGCATTTTGGCATGTAAGTATGCGGTGGTGAAGTCAATTAACCACAATTCTATTCCGAAGCAGGCAGCATAGGCAATGATAAGAAGGATAGTACGATGGTGAGCTGTAGGTGAGTATGTGCGCTTGGGATCATATTGCAATCCCGCTTTCAGGAGATCCCCCCTTAGGGTGATTCTAGCTTTAAGTTATTCGTCGCTCGTTCCTTGTTGCTTAACAGTGTCTATCCATTTTAGAGGAATAATGGGAGTACCTGACTTCCTCGCCTCGCTCTCCTTTCTCCATTCAAAAGCTTTGAGCTCCTCTTGCTGTCTGACTTCTGTCTCCCTCGCTTGTCTCCTATCTTTCGGCTTCTGCACGACGGGAAATTCATTTGCTCGGTGACCAGGCAATAATTGATTCTCTCTTCTTTTGCACAGACGGAGATATGTTTATTTCTGGTTCTCCCGTTGATTACGTTCTCCTGAGAAATGTTTCCTTGCTCATGAGACCTCCATCCCGGGGGATGTTTGTCCTTTTCCGCAGCTATCCTAACTCTCTCCCCCTCGGCATGGCCGAATTCACTGGTTACATTGGGGTCGTGACGTGCCGGTTCGATAATAGCCTGCGGTACAAGAGAATGGGGGGCTGCTCCCCCTGAAATCTCGTACTTTAAAATCTCAGAATCTATTATCTTTTCCGTAACGCCATCATCAAACTTAACGTGATGGGCTGGGAACCGTTTATTCCTCCTGACAACCGGGGCAGTCGGGGCAAGAGTAACTCCCTTCCGCAACGTAGAATCCTACTTATCTCCATAAGTGGATTTGGCCCACTCGTCCCCGAAAGCTCGTGCCGGGATCTGGATGGTTCTCCCAGACAAAGTGACTTTAAGTTTAGGTTTTCTCCCCCTCTTTCCCGCTACCCTGACACCTTTTCCCCCCTGATTCATGCTCCCTACATCTCGTGACGACGGAGTAGGGGGAATGAGATCAGGGAGATTACTGAAATCTTGACTTTTGACATCGTTTTCGTCACTATCGCTAGCAACGATCACCGAATCGTCATCACTTTCAGGTCCTTTCTGAGGTGTCATGGACGTAATGGGGGCGTTCTTTGTACTTTCACTATTGCTAGCAGCAAGTACGGCAGGTGGGGTAGATGTACTATGTGTAGCTACTGGTACGTCAACGCTAACCTTCTCTTTTGGTGGTGTGTTAACTGGGGACAGAACAGCAGAGGGTGTGGTCGATTTCCATCCGACCGAAAACACACCCTCCTCTGCTGTTCCTTCGAGGTCTTTGGAAGCCTCTCGCTTGCCCAGTCTCCATACATCAAACATAACATCCCGGACATTACCGTGTATTATGCGCGCGACGGGATCATAAACACGATAATACCCGGTATTACGTTCGTAACCTAAAAAGATAACTTTCCTCTCTCGCCTTTCCCCCGCTGAGCCTTAACCTTCATCACTGCAGCACACCCCGTGGGTCGGAGGTGATGTAGGTATGGTTTCCGGCGGTGAATGACTTCGAAAGGGACTTACCCTTAAAGGGTCCTTTGCCTATCGGGAGGAGGTTGTTTATGTAAGTGGCGTTCCTTTCCATCTCCGTCCAAAATTTTGGAGGGAGCTCAGCATCGCTGAGCATCGCCCTTGCAGGCCCACCGTTGGTTTGGTGGGACCTTGCTATCTTTGAGACTGCCTGCTTCTCCGCCGTTGGAGCCTCAATTAAGATAGGCTGATTAACATTAACACATTCCTGAAAGGTATCATATCGACCATATTCTTGCCTGCTTCTCCGCGGTTGGAGCCTCAATTAAGATAGGCTGATTAACATTAACACACTCCTGAAAGGTATCATATCGACCATATTCTTGGTCACAGGTAATAAATTTGACTTTCCGGTTTGTATGTCTTTCGAAGAAAGCAACGGCTTTAATAAAACACGGAAAAAATTCATTCTTATGACGTAAATAATAGTCGAGCTCGAAATTTGAAGCGAGACATTTGACCGTGAATTTGTATCGCTTACCATCCCATGATATCGTATTCCACCATCCTTGTGTGTCCATTGAAATATGAACCCCGGAATGACGTTCAACAATGTGATGGTTTTTGTGAAAATGAGGTGCTTTCTTTATTTTATTCCTTAAACAATACTCGCACTTCATAATCCTTTCTCGCCATCCTACCCCTACTATCTTCACCCCCATATAATGAGCCATTCTTTCCATAGCCTTCACCCCTTTATGTTTACACATTCGGTGGAAGACGGTGGCGTGTATGTGCGCACTATGTGTGGGTCGGACAACAGGATTCAATGCTTTTGACATTCGGCAACCAACATCGTGTTCTTGAGTTCGTGAGGTGTGCGAACATACATCATTTGGCATAGCCAAGCAACAAGCCAAACTCTGTGAACAATTCTCACCCTTTTCCGTATTTGTTTCGCAAGACAACGGGACATAATATTATGATTTACTGTCGCGACACCCCTCACACAAACGTGGGACGTCATTGCAACACACATCATTGTACACGGGAAGGGTTGTTGGTTGTGTAGGACGGCGAGGGGGAAGTCAGAATGTGACGGTAGAGGACGACGATCCCTCTTTCTCTACTTTCACATTCCGCTTTTCGAGAGGGACTGGTTCGTATCGTTGATTTGGTCTAGAGGGGGCATTCCCGGGGGATCAAAGACGAACAGGTTGTTGGGCAAAGATCTGCCCCTAGCTACAATCTGTTCTTGGGGTACACCATGGCATTCCGGGTTAATGGTGGCCCTTATGGACTGGATTATACGTCAGTGGATTAGGACAGATGAAATATCCCCCCTGTTCAGTCTGACTCTCTCACGTCATCTTCCTCACACACATCACCATCTAGACATGTCTCTTCTCATAGCTCTAATGCTTCATCATCTTCTTTCACAGGACATAATCTCCCTACTTCAACTGTACAACGTTCTGACTCAAATATTGAAACGAGTAATAACGTTGAGGCTGCAGTAGGGGGAAACAACCAAAGAAGAGAGAGAGAAGTAAGGGGGAGGCGATGACAGACGAAGACGATGACGAAACTATCTCTTATGCTACTCCTCAAAAGTCTTCCTCTTCTTCCACTGCATCATCTGTACAACGCTCAAACTAAGAAAGAAATGAGTAAGAGCGTTGAGGATGAGGCAGGGGGAGAAGAGGGGGAGAACAAAAGAGCACGCCGATTATCTGTTCGTCGTGTCACGCATTCCCCTTCACCACGCCTTACACCTAGCGAGATGTACGAGGAGAAAGAGAAAGATTTAGAGAGACCTTCACCACGCCTTGCACCTAGTGAGATGTACGAAGGGAGGGAGAGAGAGTTAGAGAGAGAAAGGATTAGGCGAGACCCACGATTGCATGGAAATGGGATGAGGGGAAGATGGTGATAACAGGGGAAACGGAGGGATACCATCTATTGGAGAGATACATAGACTGTTCGGTGCGTTAGCAGGGGGAGCTAGAGAGATAGAGGTGAGGGATTCTCTTATTACCGGAAGAGACGGGGAGGTTAACGATTTCTACCTTGAATTTTACGTGGATATTGAATGTTTCGTTATTTCTATGGCCCATAAATGGAACAACCCTTTTGCGAGGGGGCTCGTCACGGCATTTCCTCATCTCAGAACTCGACTACTGGAATACCGGGAATACTGGCAAAGGATAGGGATAGAGGGGGAGAACGTACGAGATATCCCCCCATCAAGACCTAGCACATCGTCCAACCCCAACTCAAACGTCTCACCCCCATCTGAGAAAGATTGCGCCATAATGATGCCTGAGAACGAGGGAGATGAGGGAAAGACACCAGAAAAGACTATGGCGGAGATGGTGTGGGTAGACGATAGTGGGGCTAGTGAGTCCCAATCACCCCATAAGGATGTATTCGTGAGGTTGAAACATAACCCTCAAAAGTTCAAAATTGCGAAGGGGAGTATTAAGACGGAGTACAAAGGGAAAGTCTTAATGCAACTTTCTGGAGCAAACGGAGAACCGGTTCAGGTGTATGATTCACACACGCCATACAACCCTCATTTGAGTTATGGTTTAGTCGCCACTTCGGCTTGGTTGAAGCAAGGACTGGCGGTAGTCAATCAAAATAACCAAGTGCTAGTGCTCAAGTCCCCAATCCATATCGATGATGTGCCCTAATTACTGCTAATAAGTTTTCCCTATTTCGCTCACAGCTGATATGGTGGGAACAAAAATCACAGCTCCGTTTTTCCATCCTCTGGGCACATTCACCACCTGATTTGGTTTTACCCCGGGCGGCTCCTAGTTTCCATGAACAACGTGCATTGTTTGAGGTAAACCCTTCACATTGTTTCGAGTTTGAAACAATGGTCGTACTTCCCCTGAGGGGGTGCCCACAGATTGAGCAACGGTCCATCGTCCTCACGTAAGTGAAAATAAATAGAATTCCGGGACTTCATTAGGACTTTCCTGTATCCTCCCTTGACACGACGAAGCCCCCATCCCTCCTCCATAGGGTATATTACCCCAAGATCTAGAGGTGTGGGGTCGCCCATCATGTCAAGAAAATTGACGAAACGGTTGTCTTTCAGGAAAGGAATAAAAGGAGTAGACCGAGGGACACGAGGGGGAGCAGACACATCTTGTGCGTGCGTGTTGCTCATTTCCTTCTTGTCCTTCAATTCTGATGTGTGGGGTGGCGGTGGTTGTTGTTCAAAAGAGGAAGTGGGTGGGGTGTTGTCGAGTGAGGGACTTGTTTCTTCTTCGTCTGTTTCCTCTCTCTTCATCATATTTATGCTTAACATATGATTGATGTACCCTATTTCCCCTACTCCCTCCTCACCTCCATCCTCATCAGGAGTACTAGACTCTTCGTCTGAATCATGAGCTTCGGACTCCTCCTCTTCTTCTTCAGAACCACCAGAAGAAGAGGAGTCAGAACCTCCTGCGTTCAGACTAATCGTCTTTCTCTTTGCTGTTTTCTTCTTGATGAAACAGATGATTTCAACTTCCTTTTCTCCTTCCCTACCTCTTTCTTCTGTCGTCTCATCTTTCTCTTCCCTTTACTGCCCTCCTTATTCTTATCTGTTCTAGTCAGACTCAGCTCTCCTACCCCTTTGCTAAGTTGACTAATGTAATGTAATGTAATGTAATGTCATGTAATGTAATGCAAGGCATGCAATGTAACGTGGTGTAATTCAATGTAATTTAATGTCATGTAATGTCATGTCATGTCAGGTCAGGTCAGGTCATGTCAGGTCATGTCATGTCATGTAATGTAATGTCTGTCTGTTTGTCTGTCTGTCTGTCTGTATGTATGTATGTATGTCTGTATGTATGCATGCACGCACGCACGCACTTACGCACGCATGCACGCACGCATGCATGCATGTATGTATGTATGTATGTATGTATGTATGTATGTATGTAATATTGTATGTACGTAGTATGTATGTATGTATGTATGTATATTCTCGCTGCCTTCTTCCTTATGGGGCAATTCACTGGGACATGTCCGTCTCGAGGGCACTCGGGAAGATTACAGGGGACAATGCAGATCTTGATTTGATGATCCCCATGACAGTTGTAACAACCTTGGGATACCTTACCAGCTTGGTTTCCCATAATGTTGACTGTTATGGGGTCGTTCTTGGTTCCCACACCAGATGAAGTTTTAAACGAAAGGGAACGGAAACCGCCCCCTGACGAGTAAAGTTTCTTCGTTTTGTTTTTGGATTCCTCTGTTTGAGCAACCTGTTCAATTACTTTTAGAAAGGATTCCCAACCCGGTCGTTCCTCCGGAAGGAGGCTGGTAACCTTGTTACGAAAATTGTCGAACTCAGTCAGGTGTTCTATCTTTTTCATGAACATTTCGATCTTACGAGTTCTGGGTATGGGACTTTCATGACTGACTCTTGATCAGCAATGTTGCTGTGGAAGAGGGTCAACCATGGTCTTACGTCTTGAACCTTTTTGGGGTAAGAATGGTCGAGGAAGTCTTGTCTTTCTTTCCATTTAACAAGATCAAGACCTCCGTATCTCTTTCTCAGTGCCATGAAACATTCGACTCCATCAGACCCCGCTGTTCTGATAACGGACATAGCTTCCTTGTCCTTAGAGCAGGACTGAATCAAGAGGGCAAAGATAAGTCGGTTATGTTTCAGTTTATTTCTTTCTTCAACTTGCTGGTAGTACTTAGTTGTAGCAAAAGATGTAATAAGGGGATTTGGTCTAGATGCGGTAGTTAGTATAGGGACCGAACTCTCCTCAGGCTCTTTATGCTCAGCAGTTTCTGTGGAAGGAGAAGGATCGGGCAAAGCAGAGCTAGTTCTAGCTTCTTGTTCCTTTTTGACAGATCAGGCAGAACTGAAAGAAGAGCTGATAGGTTCTTTCTTTACAGCAGCTGTAGGTTTCTTACCCTCTGTCCTAACTTGACTCTCGTCCTCGCTATCTCCGGAAGGTGAAAGAGGTGGTTCAGTAGGTAGATTGAAAGAAACCGTCAGCTTTGCTTGTGTAAACAGAGGGTGTCGTTTGTGGGGGGGTAGCTCCCCTATTGCTAAGGGATCATAGATCGCCAGGACAGCAAGGAACCCATATTCCCAATTATCCCAATCTGGGTCTCTGCTGTTAAATGGCGGTGGGTCCACTTTAAACCCTCTGTTCATCGACATTCCAAACATGGGGTTTGCCATGTTGGACCAAAGTGCGGAAGGTAGAAGCTAAACTCAGCTACCAATAAAATTCCTACAATTAAGTAGAAATGGAGGAATATTTATTAGGGATGAAATGAGTTGATGTGTCTATGCTATGCTGTCTAGCCAATAGACACGTTTGCGGTGGGTGCCTTCTGCCTACCCACGGAATGGTGTCGACTGCCTGCAGCACGTCGATCCTCGCACTTTTCTGTTGAAGACCTAATGCCTCTCCTTTCGGACTAAGTGCAACTGATTAAAGCTGTTGGCGCAGAGTTCGATAATCAAGGCTCGATAACCTGTTAAACTACTGTTATTAATAAAGCAATCTATGATAGCAACTACACTCTCAACATACAACAACAACTTTAATGAGAAAAGGCGCCAACAGACGCGCCACGTAACTTGACTGGCCGGATCATGAGTAATGGCTCTAACGACACCGTTATTCCGATACGGCCGGTCCATAACTATTAATTAATTATTAGTTCCAACATATCCGGGATCCGAAAACTTGTGACGTGAAAGATCAAAGGACCGTTCGTACGACCCTCGCTCGGGAGTCCCTTTCTTGCCGAGAAAGACAATCGTATGTCGTTAGTCGAGATTGAAAGGCAATCGTATGCCTTGTCTATTCTGCGGAATGCGAACACTATCGATCTTAGAATCAGAGGTGGAAAAACCCACTTTCAGAAAATAGTTATTTATTAATAGGGGCTTACCAGACCACGAGTGACCGTGCTCACCCCTTTGCAAAGTTTAAGTTTAAGGTTCAACGCTTTTCAAGTACAAGGGCTGTTTGTTGAGCAGGGTAAGGGCTTGAATAAGCCCCCCGTGATGGCTTTGGTCTCCAGGGCTTGTGACTGGCTGTGCTCACGACGTAAGTTTATGAGGTAGGTTTTTGTGGAATGAACGCTGGTTTGACTTCGGTTTGATTTCGGTTTATTAATAATTCAGGTTGTCGCAAGTGTGTGTATGTTTTTTTTTTTTTTTTTTTTTTTTTTTTTTTTTTTTTGTTTTTTTTTTATGTTGTTGTTGTTGTTGTTGTTGTTTAGCGGAAGATTGGAAATGACTTAAATACTGCTAGTCGAAAAAGCGGCCTTGTCGATATGGGGGGAAAAGGGAAAGTTGACAGAGTCAGTCCCAACATCAATTGTTATTTGTAGTAAAAATTACTGTAAATAGGTTGGTAGGTGGCCATGCGGAAACGTCTAGGTTGGGTATAGGAGTAGTGATACAGTTTTTCTTGAAGTTATTAGTAATTGGAGTGGAGGTATAGTTCCTTATGAACAAGTTATTAGTCCCCCCGGCTAGTTAGGCCGGGAGCCTGCAGGGCGGGTGGAACAGAGAGTATAGCTTAAGGTAATGACTTATATGGCCGGTAAGGTTAGATAGGGTTAGATAGGGTAATGGGCGATCTAGCCAGAGGTGCGGATAGTGCTAACTGTAGGAGCAAGCGTATAGGGCAATGAGCGGTTGGGGGGTGCAGGTAATAGGGCTTGAATCGGTTAGAAAAAGTCCGCATGGGGAGACTAGGAAAGCACCACTGCAAGGGCAGTCAAGGTAAATAAGGTAAGTAAGGCTGGAGCAGGGGAGGGCGGTAGACGACTGAATCACCCGGCCGAATCATAGTGCGAAGGTAGTAGAGGCGAATAAGGTAAATAAGGGCTAGCGCAGAAGAGCTTATAACTGAATGAATCCATTGAACCACCGAACCAGTTATAATAGCGTAGTTAATTGAATCAAACGTACCAAATTGAAATATATGAATTAGAGAAGCCAACTGGTATCAAAGGAGCCCATCGAATCAACCAATCCAAGTGAAGCAACCACTAAGTCAGTGAAGCCCATGTAGCCAAGCAATCTGAGTTGGAAGTTCAGGGTGAACTGCAGATGTAACCAAATGAAACAGTTGAGGTGGCAAACCAGTCGAATGAACGTCGCCAACCGAATCCAACGCACCAAGCCAATCCATCGGGATGAAGGAAATCATCGGATCCAAAAGGAGCCTGGGCTAGCTGACGCAACCGATGGGGAGCAAGGGGCAACAGCACGGCGTTCACATCTCCCCCACAACGAGACAGAGCGTGCAGCGGGGTCCTTCGGGAAAAGAGAATAAAAGTAAGAGAAGAAGAGTTTCGCCATGGGCACTATTCTCTCCTGTACCTATACACATACACACACACACACACACACACACACACGCACACGCACACCTGCACCCACACTCACACGCACACATATCGACATCTACCCGCACACATACTCACATACTCACTACACATTCACACATACACATCCACACACAACCACACACACAAAAAAATACACCTACATACACACACACAGGTGTATACATACACACACACACACACATACATACACATATACATAAACATATGCACACACATACATACATTACCCACATACTTACTACACATACACACATATACTTCCTCACACATCCACACACACACACACATACATACACATACACATACATACATATGTGCAAATACACACACATAAAACCCACAAGCACACACATACAAATACACACATACACACACCCATACACATACGTATATAGACAACCACCTACACACATACAATCACACACACACACACACACACACGCGCGCGCGCGCATACCCACACACACACATACACATACCCACACGGAGGCGGACGAGTATGACACTTTTTGAGACCCTCCCGATGGGGTTGTAAATATTTCCAAGACACTTTTTTACCGATAATAACTTCGCGCTGGCTCGATATAAATGCATATAACTATACAAAAAAGTCCAACAAGGACAACAAAAACGAAACAATATCTAGACGTTACTCCTCATATTTTGATGACAAGAGTCATCAGGGGGCGGGGGAGAGTGAAATTCAAAATTTAAATTTTATAATTAAATCCGAAGTCAAACTCGAATTTCGCACCATATTCCGAAACCAAATTCATTCGGAGTAACGCCTACAGTTACATTTTCTTTCCTTCGATCTCCTATCGGATTCCAAGAAGGAAAAGAAGCCATCAACCTCGAGCCAAACCTCGACGGCCCACATATTCCTTCCGCTCACATTTACCTCTCTACTCCTAATCAACTTGTGACGGGGGTTATCGGATAAACAGGGGAGGGGGGATTGTAGGCGCAGATAGGTAAATATGTGCTACTTTATTATAACTCAGTGTCAGTCCAGACACAATAAGAGACAGTTAATATTAATAACACTCTTGAACCGGATAACGATAATATTACTAGAAATGGCCGTTACACTTTTTAGACCGAATTATATTCTCGTTAGGCCGGACAACGGGAATTGGCTGGTTTAGCTTTTGTATTTTCCATGTAGTCGACCTATTCCACTGATTCTGCATTCTAATATATTAAAGATGCGGCAAAGATCGCAAGGCCAAATCAAGCAAAGCAATAACGAGAGTAGAAATGGAAAATTTTGAGGGTAGCACCAACGGAGCGGGCGCATTCGACCTGATGTTTGCCTTGGTTGTTTTTGGCTCCGCTGGTCTCCCAAATTTTCCCACCATCTTTGATCCTTATTTATATAAGCTAAGAAGTATTAGGTTATCAAGTTGGCGGTCCGAGTTGTTTGAATTGGTTTGGGTAAAAGGATAGGCATCAATAAATATATTCTTTTATAACAGAACCTGTAAAAAGGCGAGTCATGAGAAACTTACTTGTTTTTGCAGTTCGGATCTCACTGCGGCTGTTTTTCTCTACAACTTCTGAGAAGTTCAGTGGTTGTGCGAAGCCTACGGTCATGGACTGACACCAAGTGTCTTTCACTCAGGCCGCCGGAGGGCGCTCGCTCATATATGTTCGAAACTGAGTAAGGATAGATCTTGCCATGAATCTGAAATCACCCCAGGTGACACTCAAAAAATGTTTACATCTTTCATCATAATCGTGGTTGCAAACCATTTCAAGTTTCACCTCATTGACTCGGATCAGCTAAAAAATTACGGCCCGACCTGTCTTTTTAACAGTTTTTGAAACTCTTTCCACATGAAATGAAGATGTTTTTGCAACCTAGGCTTCAAACTGCTTCGTTTGTCAAAACTACTGTAGTAAACATAATTTAAAGCATAGCTTGCAGATTCTGAACCAGAGTGATATGAAGAAATTAACTGTATATATTTTATTATTTTTATTAATATTAATAATTAAACAGTGGCAGGCGAATCGACTAAAGACCTCCAGGGAGCGATAAAAATTATGATATATATATGTATATATATATATAAATATATATATGTATATATATGTATACATATATGTATATTTAACTTCCCAAGTTTCTCCCCGTAATCCGACTTGTATTAATACTACGTGACCTTCTCTCTCTGTTCTTCCCTGTTTTACTAAAGTTATATTCGCTCTCTTACATGTTTCCTTTTCAGCTCTTCAAAAAGCAAGATTTCTTTACTACTGATTAAATTTACCAGCTATTAATATTAAAGATCGTTCACTGATAAAGAAAAAGATCGTTCACTGATAATAATAATAATAATAGTAATAATAATAATAATAATAATAATAATAATAATAATAATAATAATAATAATAGTGTATCTCCTGCCAATTGCTGAGCCAAAAGGCCATGTGCATCCAGTCCTCCATTCCATAAGGAAAGTCTCCACACCAATCGGTGGAATAAAGGAAGTGACGGCATAGAACATTACTCTAGGATCTTTATACCAATCAGCCCATGGAAAGGACCGACGGCCTATGTACTCCCTAAATAATAATAATAATAATAATAATAATAATAATAATAATAATAATAATAATAATAATAGTGCTTCTCTGTCAATGGCTGATGCATTTCTGCACATGCGCCTCCATCGTCTCACCCGTGAGGGGAGTACGAAGAATTGACGATAAGCTCTAATGACACCCCCGCAAGGGCAGTTCCAACACTTCCAGACGGACCGGTATGTTCAATGAAAATACTAGTCCAGACGGAGCGGTATGTTCAATGAAAATACTGGTGGCACCGACGGGAATCGAACTGGCGACAGGGCCCAGATGGTAGAACTTGACCACTGGGCTATCACGGTGTCCACAATAATAATAATAATAATAATAATAATAATAATAATAATAATAATAATAATAATAATAATAATAGTGCTTCTCTGTCAATGGCTGATGCATTTCTGCACATGCGCCTCCATCGTCTCACCCGTGAGGGGAGTACGAAGAATTGACGATAAGCTCTAATGACACCCCCGCAAGGGCAGTTCCAACACTTCCAGACGGGCCGGTATGTTCAATGAAAATACTGGTCCAGACGGATCGTTACGTTCAATGAAAATACTGGTGGCACCGACGGGAATCGAACTGGCGACAGGGCCCAGATGGTAGAACTTGACCACTGGGCTATCACGGTGTCCATAATAATAATAATAATAATAATAATAATAATAATAATAATAATAATAAACTTAAAGAGAGAGAGAGAGAGAGAGAGAGAGAGAGAATGAATTTCAAAATTGTAAAAAAAAGCAGTCACAGTTTCAAGTCATTCAGAGCTGAGACCGGACGCAGTTGAACGTCATGCCCAGTGACGATTTGAAAATTAAGTGTAGGCGCAGATAGGTAAATATGCGACCTTTTCTTATACCCCTATACACAGTGATGTATAGAAGAGCTATATCTCTTTAAGATGTAGTTATATCCGTTTTTATTTATATACTTTTGAGCCGGTTGAAAACGATAATATTACGATTCATAACCGGTACTACTTTTTTAAGCCGTATAATATTATCGTTAGGGGTGACACTGGGAAATGCCTCTCTTTTTCCTTTTTGTTGCTTGGCTCTGACAGTCTCCTACATTTTCCGCCATACTGGTTTTCTCTCTGCAGAGGAGGAAGATTAGGTTATTTTCAGAGTGCTGTGGAATTGGAAGGATTAATACCCCGGCTTGCAATAAATAATATCTTTTCATTATAACCGACAAAAGTGGAGTCCCAGCCTAGATTTTTATATCATCCAAATTTCAATTCAGCAATTTGAAAAAAAGCCACTCCCCTAAGCAAAGAAAGAAGGAAAGGTAGTGGAGGAGTGTAGGAAAGGAGTTGGGGAGGTGTTAGCAGCTTGCAGTGCACAAAAACAACAGTGAAATCTTGCACAGAGGCCCACAAAGCGGCACGGCAAGACACTCGTTGTGTGTACGATTTTGACACCTCAAGCAGTGTGTTCGGAGTGTGTAAGATGCATAGAAAGTGTACTCAGTGGGACAGAACATTAGGGGGCTCACTGGTGTGATTGTCGACACATTGTCGAGCCAGAGGAGTGCTTAAACAAACACACACACGGAGAGGGAAAACACCCTCCTATCAGTTCTGTCAACACTCCTACACGTATACCTTCACATACTCCTCACGAGGAGAATAACCAACAATTACACGCTCTGATTCTTGTTTGTACTGCCACAAACACGTAACACACACAGACGTTGTTGACACGTCAACACGTGCAAAGAGGCAGAAGAAAAACAAACAAACAGCACACATACAGAATCCTATCCCTTTGGCATAAAACCTGTTTGTACAAACAACACCCATCCCACACCAAAGAATGTAGCCATCTCTCAAAGGGGTGGTAGGCCAGTCTATTAAAACATAGGCCGGGGGAATTGAGTGTAAATTGAAGACAGGGAGGCTAAAAAGGAGTGTGTTTTGGGAACGATTTTTATTTTTGTTCACAAACAACGAAACACACACCCCACATCACACTCAAACACTCCAAACGTGTTGTGTGGTGTCATATAGGTCAGCAAGGACAAGAACTCGGATACCGAGTGGCTCCCAAGACAATCGACAACAAGTGTGTGAAGAGTCTACAGCACTCGGTACATACACACACAAAAACATACACGACAACACTCACAAACCTACCTACCACAATCAGACAAGACAAACGAAGGTTGTTCTTTGAGTTGGAAAAAGACTCCTTCTTAAAAAAGGAAAAGAATAAGGTGATCCATTGGGCAGAGCCCAGAAGGAATCATCGAAAACCTTCTTGTACTTTTTCTGCTGTGTCATCGGAAACGTGGTTACAGAGTTGCAGGAAATTTGTTGTGTATTGCCAGGGTGCACACGTACACTTTGTCTGGCTTGGCAGAAGGAGCAGCAAGGCTTCCCCCGACAGAGGGGGAGAGTGAGTCCACCAATCCTTTGACTGTTATCTGTTGATTGTTGTGTTGGGTGTGAGTTGGCTGTTGTGTTGTATAACATCGTGCTTGACGCAAGCATTGACGACACAGCGAACAGAACACACGACAACAAAAACAAACACAACAGCACACTCACACACACGAGAACATACGACTCCGCTCGTCTCAACCCCTCAGGGGCACACTGAAAATTGCGTGGATAGGCTCTACAACGAGATCGTCCACCGCAATAAAACTAGACATGTCTGAGGACGCAGACGGTAGCGACACGCCCGCCACAGGCGGCGGTTTTACATTTCCTGCAAGGGGAGGAAGCAGAGCACAGGAGGAACCTGTCCCTTGCTCCCCATGGAGAGGGCCCGACAATGGGTTGGTAATTCCGGCTCGTGCAATTCAAACGAAGGTAGTGCTGGACCGATACCGAGGCCCAGCAGAGGGATGGCCTGGAAACCCTCTAGATGACAAGGAACATGGGACAAACCTAAACGACAACTCGATGCATCTTTTCCCGAATAATATGTACGAGGAGGCGACTTGGTACAGGTGTATGTTCAAGGAGCCCTCGATACAAGGGGCTATTGGCCTAATGCATATGTTCAATCCGAGCCTTACTGCAAATGGCACCAGTACCATACACCATGTTATGGACCTCTACAGGGTTCTAGCAACCGTGCGTGACTCCTTACTAGACGAGGCGTGGCAGATAAACCACCAAAGGTATCAAGCTTTGCTGAATACCTTATTTGTCGAGAAAAAGGATCTGCAACCCTCTCTTACTTTTCCTTTCGCACAGGACCCAGATAAAGAACTAGCTATAGACACCAAGTGGCCCAACTCGGCAGGGTTGCTGGTTTTTATCTCGGAGATACAAGCTTGGAATATAGTATCGGCACGAAACCTAAGTGCTGCGGTTGCAATTTGGAATCTCACCCTCACAGAGCACAAGAGCTGGAAAAAACAGCTTCTCCCCTCTGAGGACGATTCAGCAGCAGCTGCCCAAACCCGAGACACCCTTAACGAGCTGCTTGATACTATCGAACAGCATCAGTGGACTTGGGTGAGTAGGAATCATGGCAACGAAGTTTAAATACTTCAAGGCCAACATGGTGTTTGAGAAGGTTGTCAGAAGTGGAAAAGCGGTGGAAAAGAAAATCGCTCCCCATCCGGCGGTCAAGCTCTACTGGTGCAATTTCCTCGCCATGTGCGAGTTGCTAGCACAGACCATCAGTGACATCCTCCGAATTTGCCTAGCGAACGAGGTTCATGTCACAATATTGCGGCAACGATGGTAGAGAAACTATCGTCCCAGAGGGAACGACATTCGTTTTCTTCCACAGGAAGGTAATTGTCCCGCCTCCGGGTAACAACGGGGGTGGCGGGCATAACCGACCTCCAAACACCACGGAACAACAAAAGACTGCGAACGACAAGTTGGTCGAATGAGCTCTGACTCGGCTCGACAAGGCCACAACCTTCGACTATGGCAAGTATAACCCGCAAGTTAATATCGATTATGGCGAGGGTATCTTGCTTTTGTTGGGCTATACGTGTCTAGACAGCACAATTGGGCAGTTCAGCCTAACTGCTGCCGACACAAGACTTGTTAACGTGCTGCCGACCCCAATGGGATGAGGAAGCGGGTCGATTGATCCAAGGGGGGCAATTGAAGCCTCCCATGCGACCGCATCACCTGCTGGAACAGCCAATTGGGGTTTCATGTGCGACCCTGTCATAGTCGCGGACCTTGTGTCGGCAATGGCACAACGTATGTGGGAGGCCAATGTTCCCCACAACGAAATCGTGGATCTTCCGCAAAAGTTGATCACTTGTTCGAGCCGATTTGGCAATGTTACTAGTGGCAGTCCTCAAGGGCATCGCTAGAACCACCAAAGGTCGAACATCAGGGGAGAGATACATTCGAAACGTTTTGTCACAGGCACAAGATGCCGATGACCGCGCATTCTCGCTTCAGAGTTTTCGCGTTGACCGATTGGTCGAAGTATCCGCGTGGGATGCAGCTTTTGTGAAGAAGATATTCGGCCCAAAATCTGACAAGGACGAACGTATGCGGAGAGCAAACATCCTGCTGCAAGCAATGCAGGCTGTAGGATTGTCGTTGCCGGACCATCAGCCCAAGGCCAACGAACCACAGTTCGACATACTGTCCTTCGTCACATCCACCTCATGGGGAGACCACTTTTATAGTATTACGGGGTCCAGCTCCTATCAGAGATCCCCCTCGAGTTCACCTAACCCATACTGGTCATCGTCGTCGAGCTCATCGAGCTCCTCGAACCCGTATTGGGGCCAGGGGCCGCGACATTCTCCAAACCCATACGCATCTACATCTTCTCCAGCGGGGGGTAGCCCTAACCCATATGCCCAACAATCTACTTCGGGGTTTCATTCTCCACCACCGGTGGGCTTGACATCGCCACCTCATACTTACCAAGACCACAGTTTACCATGCATATCTACTCACCAAGACCACAGTTTACCATGCCTATCTACTCACCACCGCCCTTACCACCCCCCATGTTACCTCCCACACCACCGCCGGTTAGCCAGACACAAGGGGCCCCACCCCCACGTCAGCCGGCGACAAAGAAAAAGAAAACACGTACAATCCCACGGCAAACCAATCAACCTCTCAGCTCATTAGCCATCGATCCTGGTCCGGCTCATTGCCCGTACGGGATACAGAGGTTAGATGAACTTGGCAACCCGCCAACGGTCAAGTCTAATACTTTGTGTGATTATTTTCATCACGCACGGGCTTTTAACGGCTTACCAGAACGTCGATTTTGGGTATGGCCCTGGCTCATGGGAAAGTCGTGTCAACGATGGCACGCACTCCCGGGCACTTCACAGCACCCAATAGCGATGAGGCGGTACATACGCCGATGCAAGGCGGGAGAGTCGAAGGTAAAAAGGCCGGAAGATGGCGATTGGGTGCCCTGCCCAAAACAGCAGGCACACATAAACTTGCCTTTCCCGGACGTTGACGAACACGGACGGGTCTCTCTGATGCCAAACGGGTACGTGGCGAGTTGGTGCGCCGTCTTCGATGCGGAAGCCGAAATGCTCAAGAGCCGATTCCCGGCGGCGGACAAGTTCGCGGCATACATACCCGGGGCAGGAGTCACTCCTGAGCCAGATGAGTAAGCCCACAGCACGCAAACGCAAACGCAAACGCAAGCAACACGTCACATGTGTTGTGCAGGCCAAGGCCAGCCAGCAGGACACAAGTCCTACAAGAAGCGCAAACACAGGTCCTGGACAATCAACGGAAAGGACACACCCCGGGGCACGTAAGCGGGTGCGTTTTGCACACCCGTTGGAAACGATAGCCACCGCAGAGGGTGATGAACTAGTTGTCGGGACAGGCGCAGTAGTAATAGAAACACTAGTTAATAAACGGAGGCCACACCAACGCCAGGTCAGTTGACACAAGCCGATATCGAGTCACCGACGGCTAGGGTTGCTGTGTCCCCACCCGCACCAGTAGTAGATAAGACAGTAAGAATGGAGGCTATACCAACGCCAGGTCAGGTGACACAAGTCAGTATCGAGTCACCGACGGCTAGGGTTGCTGTGCTCCTTCCTACACCGCAAGTAGATAGTATTGCGGGGGTCACAGACCCCTCGATCACAGTCAATAGTACTGCTACGGCAGGGGTGAGCGAAGAGATAACAGAGGGGCACAACAGCAGTCGTGGCCGTACACCTTCACCTGAGGTGACGACCTTCCGCAAGCGGACCCTCACCCATCTCCACCGAAGACGATGTCGCACAGACGGCTAGTAAGGATGATGGTAAAATGGACGGGCTAAGTTGCCGTGTCCGCACAGCGCACACCTGCGTAAGCAAGGCAGGTTCCATCCCAGTCGCCTTACTACAGAAAACAGCCCTTTTTGAGAACAAGGTGATTAACATTGAAGCCAGGGCAAAACAGCAAATAGCACCTCAACGGTCTTTGCTCGGTCGTGATGTTCGACTAGCCCCGGGAACGGTGGCCGGTTCCGATATTAATCACCCGAATATACCGCATATTGACCACACATTCGCCCCACACACAGACAACATGTATACTGCATCACCATTCACAGCTCAGAATCCTGTAGTGCTCCCGGGCCCACGGGATGGCCCAAGCGTTGCGCCGGCAGTCGTTAGCCAGATGGGACTAACACCCTTGGTGGACCCGGACAAGCTTGGCGATGCCCAACGCCGGATGGCGCGCAGGTATGCTGAGATGGAGCTGCAACAAGCACTCATCTCCACAGCCGAACCCCAGAACCTCCCTGCAGCGGAGGCAAGGGATGAGCTACACCCGTCTATTTTGGCGGGAGCTCAACGCCCACCTGGACACCGGTAACGATAGCATGGCACAAATCACCTTCGCGAGTAAAAGATTTATAGATAAATTCGGAAAGTTATTCGATTTCACGCGCGAGGGGAAGCTCGGATATATCCGGGGTGCTAACGACGGACGAAGTGCGATCATTGGTCGTATTCCGTTGACGGTGGAATTCCCGACTGGCATGACATACACAATACACGTCTTGGTGGTGCCAGATTTTCCGGGAACATTAGTGCTGGGGAAACCTGATCTGAAGATGATGGAAGCTCAGCTTTTATTAGGGCAGGATGTTATTAAGTATGGAAGGGGCCGACACGTGGCGGAATACCCCATACTTAACCCTAGTCCAGAACGTCCGATAGATCACCCGTATAGGGGGAGGGCGCAGGTGACCTTGATCCGACCCGCACCCCCCATACCGCATGATATACGGACACAGCAGCGTGTTACGCCCGCTGGCACAGCATGGGTATACACGAATGTTTATGTCCCGGAGCTGACCGGCCCATGGGCGGGCTTCGAGGATTTAGCAGCTGAGCGCGAGGCCCAAATCCTGCTGCTGCGGAAGCAGGACGAATCATGGCACGGCTTTGACCAAATCTACCTATATGGGGGTGGGCAGAAACGGCCACATGAATTCCTAAGGGTCAAATCGAGCTTGGTTTTCCATGCATCTAAACGCATCACAGAGGACGATAATGTGATGGAAAAGTTAAAACTATG
Organism: Paulinella micropora; assembly: GCA_019918135.1. Lineage (NCBI taxonomy): Eukaryota > Cercozoa > Imbricatea > Euglyphida > Paulinellidae > Paulinella > Paulinella micropora. The sequence goes on from WBZZ01006157.1 coordinate 27,591, forward strand.
GTACAAGGGATCGGAGCCCATGCAGCCCGAGAACCTGTCGAAGGTACCGAAACTTCTGGCTGACAGGTTGGATCGGGGCGAAGACATCACCATTATAATCCCGATACACCCCACCGTGATGTGGTGGAGGGATGTATTGGATAGGGTGGTCGATGACCCAATACCGATACCTAGTCGACAGGCTAAACCACTCATGGCATTCCGATTAGGATCAAAGCAGGATGGTCTGGCATACAGAACCAAACTACTGACCCGAAAGGTGGATGACATGCGGGAGATTGCCTTTCAGATCTTTCCGGGGTTCTTTCACAAGTCGGCAGCGAAAAAATACTCCGTTATGTTAGTAGAACTTCAGGAATTTGCATCATGGGACAACCACCCAGGTAGGGACGCGAAGGATGAGGTTGATGATCCGGACTCCATGTTAGATTACCCGGATGACCCGAGAGACCAGAAACCGGTCGAAGAGATCATCGACGAAGTCGTGGCGCGACAGTCAGGGTCACCAGACTTTGTTCGGGATCTCAAGGCTCAATTTCTAAAGAATAAGACACTTTTCGGACCCCTTGTAGCCGGCGGCGGCGTGACGCACACTGCTGCTAAGATAGAGCGACAAGCGGGACAGACGATGCCTCGCCTCCGCGGATCGCGCCTCAGTTATAAAGAGGAGCAGATCTGCGAGGAAATGATCCAAGACATGTTGGCTAAACGGCTAATAGAACCGTCATGGTCGGAGTACCGATCACCGGTTCGGCTTGCGCCAAAGCCGGATGGCAAGCAGCGATTTTGTATCAATTACACGAGGCTCAATAAGATCATCAGAGCGTTGAGGCACCAATCCCCCGTATGCGGGATGGCCTCAACCGACTCCGGGATGCTTAAAGTTCTTCACAAAGCTAGACCTGAAAAATGGATTCTGGAACATCCCTTTGGATGTGGAGAGTCGGGCTCTGACGGCCTTCGCCGTCGGCGGGAGACTGTACCAGTGGACAGTTCTCCCGATGGGATTGAAAACTGCCCCGGCTCTTTCAGGATTGCATGAATCAGGCTTTGTCCGACCCCAAGTAGGTGATCAGAAGTTCACCGAAACTTACGGGCATACTAACCAGTATAGCTTTTGTTACATCGATGATATCGTTATTTACTCAAAAACAGAAGCAGAGCACCTGGCTCACGTGTCGGACATCTTGAGACCCCTAGAAGCCTCCGGCCTCAGGTTGAACCTAGAAAAAAAATATCTAGGGTACAGAATCAAGGATGGGGTAATAGTGTTGAAGCCGGAGAAGCGGGACGCTATCCGTTCCCTTCCACGCCCAAACACACGCACAGCGCTGCATTCCTTTCTCTGTATGGCACAGGTGTACTCGGAAATTATTCCGAACTTCCAGGACTTTGTCAAACCATTACGGGACTTCTGCCTTCACGGCGACCCGGATGGCGAGTGGCCGCCAAAGGCGGCGGAGGTACACACAAAGCTGAAGGAGGCGTTGATACGAGACCCCCTCACGGAGGGCGGATCGGTCTTGGTCCTCCCCGACTTTGAGAAGCGTTTTGTGGTAGCAACCGACGCGTCGAAATACGCGGTCGGGGCCGTTTTACAATACGATTCTGACCACAAACAGTTGAGACCGATCATGTTCGTCAGCAAGAAGTTGACGCCCGAACAAGTCAACTACTGTACCAGACAGCGCGAAGCGTTGGCGATAGTTTGGGCGTTCAGTCGGCTGAGGGAGTACTTGTGGGGTGCTCCGAACATATTGGTTCAAACAGATCATGCCAACCTTAGCTCATGGACCGAGAACATACGGGACGACTGGCCCGATGGCAGTCGGAGCTGGCCTTGTCTGATTTCACCATCGATTACATTAAAGGTAAAGAAAATACGGTCCCAGATAGCCTATCACGGATGCCTCGGGTGAAAGGCTCCGTAGGCGACGGATTAGACCGCTTTGCATTAGAAACTGCCACGGCCTGCCTAGTCGGATGGACAGCCGATGATGACTGGACGGCCACGGAGCATACAGCAGATTTCAAAGACACGTTGCCGGCGGGGATGGCATACATGGCCACCAACGCGCAAAGCTGGACACCGGGATTCTCAAGCTGAACTGTTGGACCAGCTGCAATGCATACGTCGCGTGTGCTGCGCGCAACACGAAGCTGAGGACTGGCAAGGCCTGCTTGAGGAGATCGACACCCAGTCGGACATCCTCAGCGAGGGGGATATAAAGCCGGGTCAGACCCATGAACATGAACACTCCTTAAACGCATTTTTCGCGGATAAGATGCAGTCGTTCTGGGTACCCCCAACAAGTTCACCCTTCACGGTCGGCGATTATCGCGGCTGCCGAGCAAACACACCGAACAGGGGGGCCTATAAGCCTAGTCACCAGTGCTCTCCAGCTGGACGACATGGATATGACGGTGGCGAGCCCCGAGGTGTTTGGTTAGTTGGCGAAGAGCTCTAAGGAATGGGGCCCCTTAATTGCTCACGCCATTGACCCGATAACAAATCCTGAGACGAGAGAAATAAGAGCCCATAAGAAATCGATGACCTGGCATGATAACCTCCTGTGGTATAATGGGGCAGGCGGTAAGTGGGAAAAGACGCCTTCAAAGTGGACACTGTGGGTACCAACCCAGTTACGCAAGGCGATCCTTTTAGCCACTCACCGCTCTGCTCTCAACTCACACACGGGAAGGGATAAAATGTCATGGTTTATTTCAGGCAGGTTTTGGTGGCATGGCATGCAGAAATCCATTGACGACACAATCGACACATGCGAACACTGCAAGCAAACCAAGACACCACACAACAACGCGCAGAGAGGCCTTTATGGCGAATACAAGCTTGTTGAAAACCTATTCGAAACTTTGCATGTTGATTACGTAGGACCGCTACCGCGAGCGGAGACCCACAATTATCGGTACATCCTGACAGCCATAGACCGCTTCTCGATTATGTGTTCGCGGTACGAGTTGTGGAAAAGGATGCGGAATCGACATGTGAGGCCCTGGTCGACCATGTCTTCCGATATACCGGAGTGCCGAAAAATGTGTGCAGCGATCGGGGATCGGAGTTTACAAACGAACTCTCCGCTCGGCTGTCCACAGTGTGGGGCTTTACGTGGAAATACGTAACTGCATATTCACCAGAGAGCAACGGCAAAATCGAGAGGGTCCACAGACCGTTCAAGGCCGCGCAGCAGTATTGTCGCGATAATCAGCACATATGGCATAAGGCCTTACCGTCTTTTGTGTTCTCCATGAACAACACCGCATCGAGGGCATTGGGCGGAAAAGCCACGGGCGCTTCCCCCAATCTCCTGGTATACGGGCAGCACTTGAGGATTCCGGAGGAGCTGGTGTTACCAAACTTCCCGGAAGGGGGCTTTTTGGAGCATGATGAGCTGATGGCCTGTCGCCTGCGAGTCATGGCGGAAGCCAGACACTACGTCATGAAGGCGCGGGAGGCCGAAGAGGCTCACAAACAAAACCAGCAGACGCCGAACAAAATCAAGTATGAGTCGGGGGAATACCATAAAGGGGACTTAGTCTTCCTGTACGTGCCCCAGGTACCCAACTTGGTTAGCGTCAAACTCTTCCCGATGTGGCAAGGCCCTTACACTGTCGTAGAACAAGTAGGTGCTTTGACATACCGAATACAGGGAAAGGGTAAGACGCTAGTAGTACATGTAGGGCGGCTGATGCGTTTTAACCCATGCTGGATCGTAACGAAACAATGACGCAAGCGGTACAGAAGCTGGAACACAGTCTAAGGCCGCCGCCCAAGCGCCGAGACAAGACGGCCGAGGCGAAGGAAAACCCGACACAACCCTTACCGGCCGTAGCCGAGGGGAATGATCCGAATAATAACGAAGCCGAAGAAGTCGCGGCTGAACAAGCCGACGCTTCCGAGGGGGACGTTATCGCGCCAGGGCCGACCAACCACCTGCAGTCGGAACAGGAGGAGAAGGTTAAACCGGTGCCGAGACGCCCACCAGCTGAATCAAAGCTGAGGTCGGCCGACGACGTGAAAACCATGCACTGGCACGTCGGAAAGATATACCTTCTTCGGCCACCAGAGGCACATGTCGGCGACGATTGCCTCAACGATTTCTTCCTCATGAAAGTGAGAGAATGGGAGCCGCAGACTCGGGTCACGCGCACAAGCAAAGCAATCAAAGCCGAGCCGCCCGTACTGCAGTTCTATCGATCACACCAGGACCTCGACGAGCCGGAATCGCGGACTTTTTATCCGGTATACCGTGACTCCAACCAGGTCGAAACGTTCTGGAAAGGCATCACGGATGAGTCCGAAGGCTACACGCCGTGGCAAATACAGGCGCGGCCTAGGATGGTGCTGGATTACCCATTCGATCTACAGCACGGTCGAATCCCCCTACAGGTGTGGGATGAGATAGTAGCAGAGGGCATAGCGACCCATTTCATCGGGGCACCACCACCAGGCAAATATAAGAAAGCCAAATTAGGGCAGGCGAAGAGGCGCAAGCTAGCCTAGCCCAGCATGCCGTGCGACACCTCACAAGCATAGTTAACGCGGGTAGTATGCGAGATCCAAAGACCAATACTGGGTAGCAACAGTAAGAAACTAGCCATAGGAAAGGGACACGGCTTTGGACTCCATATCTGTTAAAATACTACCTAAGTCCATTCTTCTTAGAGATAGCAAAAGAGAGCCTAACATGACATGATACACGAGAAAAGATAGTAGCAGTGAGGTGCGACGGCCCTGAAGGTATCTTGACTGGCTAGTAGTTGGTGTTCCACCAGGGGTCGGAATAGCTTCGGGCTAACCATGTTGACGCACAGCAATGCCCGTTGATATGGTTGGCATTGCACATTATACCCACCTCCTCTCGAGTTGCACACCCGGCTCCCGCGGCAATGGCATGAGTGGTGTATGATAAGTTATTCCCCACAGAGTGTCTTAGATATTATGCTCGCTCTTGTTCGGTCTTTGTTTGGATGGAAGTGGCTCTAAGGCACCCGACGGCCCTACGTATATACATAAGCATATCTATACCACTAAGAAGTATAACATGTCCCTATTTACATACCGCCGCAAATCGCGCAGTACGGCGAGGGTGGAACACGCGGACGGCAAAGATGACCGGGGCATGGGTGCACCCGCGTTGTCACGCTGTTGACCATGGCCAGCGTTTGGAAACGAGCAGAGAGTCGAACACCGACACGAGAACAACACACACATAGCACATTGCTCGTTGTGCTTGGGCTGACATACAGATATATATACATACGAACTCACGGACATATACGTGATATAGGCACCTGGCGGTGTATGTTTGGCACCGAACATCTGGTGGAGCAGTATCTGGGATTCCTCCTGGCGTGCATGGCTTCGGTCCTGGTGATACTGATAGTACACCTAGGATTACGGACGATCGCGGGAGAAGGGCAACGGCTCCCTCCATCCGCGCGGGATAGTCAAGTGGGAACGACCCCGGCAGCTAGCCCGGTGGCGGACCGGCGTCGCGAAGCGGAGCAGCTGGACGAACCAGACCCATCTGAGGCAGCGAACTTCAGGTGCGGTCACATACATACCTCACCACACCCCACATCACAATGACCACTCCGAGCAGTGGCGCAAACAACCTTGCAAGCAAGGGCGCACAGGGAAACAAAACCCTGCAGCGCAACCTTGGCGGTCCCAATACACCGCTTACAACCGCTCAACCTTCAGGTGGCACAACTCAGGCTAGTGTTGTGACCACACCGAAATCCCCACGGGGAAAAGCTGAAGTCGAGTCGGAGATGTTGGCGACCCCTATGAAGTCATCGGCTGACGAGGGGGAGGCACCGACTGAGGACAGCAGTACACCTGCATCGCAACACCGATGAGGACGTCGATCCCGAAGGTTTAAACACCCCTCAACACGCGGGATTTGGGTGGATCCCAGAAGAAGACGAGAGCCTATATTATGGCGAAGAATTGAGCCTCACGCGGATGGACGCTAGGGAGGAAGCACGCTTGAGATACTGGGAGAAAGTCGGCGATGAGGATAGACTCAAGCCCGACGCTTACAGTGACAAGCTGAACCCGCCCGAAGAGAAGCGGCCCGATGAGCGGCCACGGCCCACGGATCCGGCGTACCAGCACCACCGCTGCCCGCCACCGGAACCGTCGGCACATTGGGGCAGGGACGAAGTATTCCCCGCGTACTTTCATGCCTCCGATAATATATTCGGAGTATACGGACCGATCGACCGTCCGATATACGCATATTCGGAACGGGGCCCGGTACCGCCGCGAACGTGGAGGGTCGTAGCACCCGGAGTGCGTAGTCCATATCGCATCGACACGGAAACGATGTTGAGAGGTATGGACCTACACCTGAACCAAGACCCAGATCGGGAAAGGGAGGAGTATCAGAAACCGGTGCGTTACGCGTATGACCCACTGACGCGCAGAGTACACCGAATCTACCCACCTTACCCGGATATCACGGATGCGGAGCGCAGGCTGCGGCTACAATGCCCGGCGCTCGCACACACAACCAACGAACGAACGTTCCCGTTCACACCGTCTAAGGAGCCGTACCGAATACGATTGGTGGGCAACCAGGTTAATTGGGTCCCAGACCCGCACTTGTTTGAGGCAAACCCTCGCAAGGTTAACCTGCCACCACCAAAGCCTCCATTCGACGAACGGGGCTTCTCGGACTACCTTGACAAAGCGAGGTACGAGCCCACCAAACAGGACAACGTCCTGAGGGTACAGTGTGAAGGGTCAAAGAAACGCGGGAGAGGTTGGGTTCCGAGATGCTCGCGGAGATGGCACCTCACGGAAAGAGCATATGCGTCACCAGAGCGATACGGGCCTCACCGATGTCCAGATCACGCATACAACGATGACATCGAATTGATATCCTGCGCACAATTACCGCCATGTTTCGGATGGGATGTCCCACACACATGGGGGTTTCGCGACAACCCGTTACCGGGGATCGCTCGGTACAAGGCGATGGACGAGGACCGAGTGAAATTTACCAAAACCTTGTTCGAGCAAGCCAAATCGCTGCGAGGATGGGTGGGATTGGAGGACTATCAGCGAAAACACGCCCTCCGGTTCTACGGCATTTGGAAGAATCCGAGATGTTTGCTTGAACCATACCAGCTCAGAAAGTTGCAGTGCGCAGGAAGATATCAATTCTTGCTACAGACTGCTCGAACTTTCGGGTATCCCATTGCCCGAGGAGGTCAAGGCACCGAGCCTACTACCTTCGGAGCAAACATGACCAACCATGGGACCTCAGGGTTGAAGAGAATGTACTCGCGTACTATAGGCAGGTCTTAGGCATACCCAAGCCTCCCCTCCCTATGTAGGCCGCGAGGCATAAGACGACGAATACCTGAGCGTTTCCGAGGTGCGGCTCGGCTACGGCAGCAGTATTACGTACGATTCCAACACGAGCATCGGTCGCGTGGCTGCTTACGATATACCGGCAGTTGACGAGGAGCAACGACCCAAAGACATCCCGCATCGCCAACCAGTTAGCCGATCCTGACGAGAACGTTCCGAACACATATCGAGGCCACGTGAGAGGCTTCGAACAATGGATCGAACGATTCAGGGCACAGGACGCACTGGGTTGGGACAGACCTGTCCAAGCCGATGAGTTCCGATGCCACAGAATAACTCAACGGTTGGATTATATCTACCACTTTCGACGTGAGTGGCCGTACTGGAGGCAACAGTACGAATTCCAGCTGGGGCAGATCATTGGTCAATTCGCCCCAGTCATAAGGTGTATCGTGCCACAGCATTCGGAAGTCGGAGAAGACTTGACCTGGTCGGAAGCGAGGGCTTTGAAAGAAAGCCTGGATCAGGAATTAGACATGCCAGCGGAAGACCAACCCGCAGTGATATGGAGGCGGCAACCATCATCAACGTCTAGCGAAGAGGAGTTCATAAACTCCCTCGAGGAAGTATACCTCGACGAATAAGCGTAGACGCGTTTTGAGACCCAGCCAATGGGTTGTATATATATTTTTAGACACTTCTACCTTCGCCACAGCGAAGTAGATACTTGCCGGGTGACAATAAGAAAATGTCTGCAGACAACAAAACCAAACAAACAACGCCGAACACGCCAACGTCACCCTTGACACTGGCATAGCGCCCGTTCATCCCTATGATGGACGAGGATGCACGGGGGTATTGAACAATTGAGATCAATGCCTCCCTGCATTCTCGGGATCACAGATCATTCGGACGGACTAGGGCCGAGACAGGGGATGGGGACGCGGGATACTTACAATTGCTCGGAGATTTGCTTCAGATCAGATGCAAATCGCCTAGTAATGCTAGGATCACAGATCCGAAGGGTGGACCCATGTCACCAGAGCTGTTGCAAGTGCTGCCGACCCTCAACCTCGGGAAGTTTGAGGCGCGGTAGCAAATGTGGGTCAGAGACCCGGGAAAGCATGGAGAAAGGAAACGGCGAAAGGATGGTTTGACAGCGACATGATCAGACCGTTGTACGTCTATGGCAGATCGCCATAGAAGAGGGGGAGGAGATAGTTCAAAATTCAAATTCAAATTTGAACTCGAAAATCTCCAAACTCAAGTTTGTATTTTGTAAGTACCAAAGGTACAACGGTGATGAAGAGCAAAAACTTAGCGGTCACTCGAGCTACTCAATGGGTTGTCTCCACAGGAGCCGATCACCCATGAGGAAACAGACCCGGAAAGTGCGCTCTCATTTGTCGATATTTACCAATCTACCCCTATTTACTACGGTTCCCGTATAAGACGGGGAGGGGGGATTGTAGGCGCAGATAGGTAAATATGCGACCTTTTCTTATACCCCTATACACAGTGATGTATAGAAGAGCTATATCTCTTTAAAATATAGTTATATCCGTTTTTATTTATATACTTTTGAGCCGGTTGAAAACGATAATATTACGATTCATAACCGGTACTACTTTTTTAAGCAGTATAATATTATCGTTATGGGTGACACTGGGAAATACCTCTCTTTTTCCTTTTTGTTGCTTGGCTCTGACAGTCTCCTATATTTTCCGCCATACTGGTTTTCTCTCTGCAGAGGAGGAAGATTAGGTTATTTTTAGAGTGCTGTGGAATTGGAAGGATTAATACCACGGCTTGCAATAAATAATATCTTTTGATTATAACCGACAAAATAAGTGTCTGATAAATTTTACGCGAATACTTTCCCTCCTTTCTTCCTTTCAAGTTTCTTTTACCCCTCGTTCTCCCTGCCTATCTTTTTATCCCCTGACTTTTTTCTCCTCTTTTAGCTTTCAGTCTCCTTCTAGTGACTTCATTGTAAGTTATTACTTTTGCGTTCCTCCTTCTTATTTTTTGTTTTATTTTTCTTTCTCTACCGTGCTCCTTTTTTCCCACCGTTTCCCTGCCCCCTTTCTTTTCATCTCTTTTCTCTGGGCTTCCTTTCTCCATTTCCTTCTCATTCCTGTCTTCACTGTGTTTCTTTCCTTCGTTTTGACTCCGTAAGTCATCCTTGTACCATTTCCATTCTAACTCTTACGCTTCCCACTTATCTACTAGTGACAAGCATTCTCTTATTAAAGTTGATCAGTGTGAAAAAAAGTACTTTTTACATCAAGAGCTCATGGGACTATCAATCACGTTTCCGTCAGTACTGAATTTATGTGCCAAGCAAAGTTCATATTGCTGTAATCTGGCTTCGTGACTAACAACAAGGTAAATACTAATTATGCGCGTATGCATGTACAGCCATTCTGGTCATCAAGGCTTCGGAGCTGCTTACAGTTGCAGGCAGGTACGCAGCAGTGCACTGGTATGCTCACGTTGCGTATAATGGGTACGCGTGTGATTTGGCGAGAGTGGAACTTTTGCGCGCAAGAAAGCAAGATGATCACTTGTGGGTGGGCGATACATTCCCTGCCCAACCATCCCTGACTTTTGTTCCTGTCAGCTTTCTTGACCTTCCTTGCATCGTCGCTCCGGTCCCGAACACACACACTCGATTCTATTTCATGGAATTAGATATCAGTGACTACCTGCCACCGGAATTGAAAGAATAAATCGATCGTCGTGAAGGAGAAGAAGATGACGAACAGAAAGAAGGCGTCGCAGAGGAAGAGGAAGTTCAAGAATTAGATGAAGAAGATGATGTTCAAGAAGAATTAGAAGAAGAAGAAGAAGAAGAAGAAGAAGAAGAAGAAGAAGAAGAAGAAGACATGTATGATGACCGAAGTGAAGAAGAGGAAGGTGAAAGAAATGTATGATGACAGAAATGAAGACGGAGTGGAGCAATGATCAAAAAAATTAAAAAGTTAATTTACTGACTAGTTAAACTTGTTATTTAATTACTAGTTCAAGGCGTTCTTGGTATTAAAATGATTACACTGCATTGATATATTGTAATTTATCAATGCATGCACTGAATTACTCATGTCAATGCATGCATTGAAAATCAATGCATGCATTGTAAAGACATACTTCCATGCATGCATTGAAATTTTAATGCATGCATTGAAAATCAATGCATGCAGTGAAATACTGCTCAATGGACATCTTAATGCATGCATTGAAAATCAATGCATGCATTGATCTGTGCTGCATTGACATTTGAATGCATGAATTGAAAATCAATACATGCATTGAAACACACATTTCTGTGCTGCATTGAATTTTTGATACATGCATTGAAAATCAATGCATGCATTGAAACACACATTTCTGTGCTGCATTGACGTTTCAATGCATTCATTGATACACATTTACAGTGCGTTGAAATGTCAATTCTTTTCAATGCATCATGCATTGACGTTTCAATGCATGCATTGAAACGTCAATGCACTGCATTGAAATTTCAATGCATGCATTGACATTCCGGTGTCATAGTGTACGTAGTGATGGTCACTACGTATTTCATCACCAACTTTCATCATAGATCACTAGCGTAGTGATGATCACTACGTATTTCATCACTAACTAATCAAGATCACTAGTGTATACGTACGCGCGTAGCTATAGTGCTAGTAGTGATGCTAGTGATGATCGATATCACTACGTATATATATGTCTAGTATACTAGGTATATACGTACGTATTTCATCACTAACTTTTTCATTAATGCAAATAGGTAGTGATCATCACTACCCTCATCACTAAGTAAAAAGTGTATCTCTAAGATCATCACTAACAGCGTAGTGATGCATCACTACGTGCTAAGTGATTATCACTACTTTCCGTTCTTAAGCTTGTAGTGCATAGAGAAAAATTAAAAAAGTGTCTTTGGATTGTTCTAGTTGTTTGTGTGCTTGAAAGATAAACTATATGTAGTTGGTTTCTACTCCATGTTTGTTTGGTGACATTGGTCCTTCTTGCAGTCGTGTATGTTGTTGTTGTTGTTGTTGTTCTTTTTTTTTTTTTTTTTTTTTTTCTGTAAGCAAGGTTTAATGAGAAAAAGACGAAAGAAAAATTAAGAAGAGCCTAATTCAAATGAATTCTGGTTCCAAGGAACGACAGTACAAGCTCATAAGGAAATCTGGAACTAAGGTTCGCCAGAAAGCTCCTGGAACGAGTAATATAGAAGGGGCAAGAAAGAGGAAAAAGATAGAAAGAAAGAAAGGAAAAAAGGAGATAAAGAAAAGCGAGGAGAAGAAGATAGAAGAACAAAAACAGTAAAGAAAGAAAACTGGAAAAAAAACAAAAGAGAAAAGGAACAAAGAACAAGACAAACAAAAGAAACAAACAAACAACCAGAACAAAAAGTTTTTTTTTTTTTTTTTTTTTTTTTTTTTTTTTTTTTTTTTTTTTTTTTTTTTTTTTTTTGTGCATCCAAGAAAAAGAAAGCCTGCGATTCTCCTCTCCCCGTGCCTGGCCGCTAACAGCAACTCCTTTGCCGCCCCCCCCCCCCCCCTCTCTCTCTCTCCCCCCCCCCCCCCATATCTCACCCGCCCTACCTTGTTTTCCCCTCTCTCTGCTCACACTTGACCCCCGCTGCCAGGTGCACGCTCTCCTCTCACCACCCTGGTTCATCATCTCGGTCCTTCCTTGTTAAAAAAAACCCCTAAAGATCTTTTCTGGCCAACAGGCAGACCAGACAGCCGCAAAAGGAAAAGAGCCGGGCCGGCACTCACAAATGAGCGAACTAAGTTTTGATCTCGCGCTCAAGACGGGGCTGCCCGGATCTTACGACAGGCTCTGGTGCCAGCTCAGGCAGGCCAACCATGCCGGCCAGCTACTGCTAAAAGACCTTGATACTAAAGAAAACAAATGGGAAATACAAGCAAGAGCGGACCCCGGGCGCCCCGTGGCGGTCAGCCTTTTTGGCCTGGTGCCGCTGTCGGTTGACGGGCACAAGGGCATCACGTGCATAGACCGAACGCTGGTGTGGGCGGATAAATGGTCCGGGGCCGGGGCGTTCAGTATCGAGAACCTCGAGTGGGCCGCAGACGAACGTCAAAGAAAATCGGCAAGGAAGTTTTCCTCCGAAAGTTGGGCGCAGGCCGGGGGGAAGGCCGCGGGGGGGGGGGGGGTGGAGAAAAAACTGTTTCCCCGATTTTCGGGGGAAGGCCGGGGGGGGGGGGGGTAGGGCCGGAAAAATTTCAGAGCCCCGAATTCTCCCAGGCCCCAGGGGGGCAAGAGGGGTGAAATAGTGGAAAAACCTACTGACCTACTTACCTACCTACCTGCCTGCCTGCCTGTCTACCTACCAACCCACCGACCGAACTATCGACTTACCTTTGCAACCACCCGCCACAGAATTTGAAAGGGAGATGGGTAGGAAAGGACATATTAAGGCTGCTGCTGTTGCTGCTGTTAGTGCTGTTGCTGCTACAACCATTTGCTGCTGCAAGTAATAGCTGCAGCGGCAGTAACACTGGCAACATCAGAACAACAACAGCAGCACCAGTAGCAGCAGCAGCTGCACTAGGAGCAGCAGCAGCAGCTGCACTAGGAGCAGCAGCAGTAGTAGCAGACGCAGCAGCAGCACTAGGTAGTGCAGCAGCAGTAGTAGTAGTAGCAGCAGCAGCAGATATCGGCAGCAGCAGCACTAGGCAGCAGCACAGAAGCAAGAGCAGCACTAGCCTACGAGTAGCAGTGGTAGGCGTAGGAATAGGAATAAGAATAGTACGAGCGGGATTAGGAGTAGGAGTAGTCGAGCATGAGAAACTGAGGTATAGGAGTTGGAGTAGGAGTAAGAGTAGGGGCAGGAGTAGGTGTAGGAGCAGTAGTAGTAGTAGTAGTAGTAGTAGTAGTAGTAGTAGTAGAGTAGTAGTAGTAGTAGTAGTAGGAGGAGGAGGAGGAGGAGGAGGAGGATAAGGAGGATGAATAGTAGTAGTAATAGTAGTAATAGTAGTAGTAGTAGTAGTAGTAGTAGTAGTAGTAGTAGTAGTAGTAGTAGGCCTCGGAGTAAGAGGAAGAGACAAAAATGAGAAAGAGGAGGAAGAGGAGGATGAGTAAGAGAAGAAGCAGCTGTGCTGCTACTGCTGCTGCTGCCCCTACCACCGCTGCTGCATTGCTGCCCTCCTACTGCCACTCTTATTTATATTTTTAGTAGTATAGGGTCGCACTTCGGCACACTTTTTCAATACACGCCCCCGCCACACAGAGACACACACCGGCCGGCCCGCACGGGAAAAAATGGCAATGGTAGGAAAAAAGTGGAAACGGCTAAATAAAATGATACACGTAGCATTTTTCAATTGAGACAGTCAAAGCTGTTAATCTGCGAAAAAAGAAATATAACTGGTTTTGCGGTGTTTCTTGACTTTTTTTGTTGAAGTTGCTGTTAGATAGAAAAATGAAATATAATTTATCAGCCAATACTTCAATGCGACGTGTCGTTCGTTTCTTGCGACGCATCGTTTTGCTCTTTTGTGTCGTCGTTCTTTTTTTGCGAGCAAAAAGTGCCTCATCTATATTATATATTATATTATTTATGTCATTAAATCTTATCCCAAATAATGTAAAAGATAAATATATGTGGAAAGAACAGTTTGAAATTAATAGATATAGTTTAAGCAAGTTAAATGAATTGAAAATAAAGGCAGATAAAGAGATTGAAAAAGACGAAGCGATAATTGAGAATATGAAGAAAAAGTTGATGAATAAGAAGGAGAGGCGAGATGCGATAAAAGAGACGATAGATGAAAGAGAGAAGGAGAGAGAAGAGATAGAAGAAGACTTGATGGAGGATAGACGAAAGAAGATGAAGAGAAGAAAGATTGAGAATGAAATAAAATTGATGAAGCATTGGAAGAAGCAGAATAGAGGAATGATAGAGGCAGAGGAGTTAGTTAAGATGGAGAAAATGATTGAAAGAGGAACGACATTTACGGAAGCATGCATGATGATGAAGAGATTAGATGAAATAGGGATAGACGTAGGGGGAGGTAATAGAAATATGAATAAAGCGTATAGGTGATGGGGTAAATAGTTGAATATTATTTATATGAGGGCAATATTTTCAAAAGCATAATTTTATATAAAGTCCTGGGCAAGACATTAAACTACCCCTACATAAACACACATATTTGTCCCTCTATGTGTGTTTGTGTAGGTCGCGATGCATCCCAAGAAGAAAGCGGACGAACCAGCACCAGCTCCGCAGGTAATTATCTCTTTTCTTTGTTGTTCTTATTGATTTTTTTATGTATTGTAGGAGCCTGTTGCACCTGCACCTGCTGTTGAAGCAAAGGTAATTACTCTTTCCATTATTGCTTGTTCTTATTTATGATTGTGTATTGTTAGGTTGAAGAAAAGGATGTTGGGGAAGCGAGACAAAAGATGGATGAAGTTTCCTTGAATGTAGGGGGTTCGGGCTCAGGCTCTGGCAAATATACCCCCATAAAAATAACTGGTGGCTTTTTTTTGGAAATGAAGGATGATGATTTAACTCTTTTCTCAAAAAAACAGGATGGAAAAGAGCTTCCAAATCTTGAAGTTGTTGGATCCAAATCCTCTACCAAAAGGCTGATTTCTGGGCAAACTATGTGGGTTTCCTTTTTTGATGATGGTTCGCAAGTTTGCCACCCCACTCTTTATGACTCATACGTTCACGGAAAAGATAAGGTCGCTTTGAAGAAAATTATCAAAGCAAAGTTTGTAAATTAAAAAAATAATCTATCAAATTTAAATTTGAAAATTCATTTACCTTCCGATAGCTGTATGCGATAATAAACTACAAATCCAAAATTTCCTTTTTCTTTTTGATACGAGCACTACTACGAATGTTTTCCGGTTTTATGTCTAATGACTTTAATAAGTTAGTATTCTTTTTTTGTTTAGTTGCTTCTTTAATGTGGTCGGCTAGTTGAGGTTTGACTTCATCAGTTTGCTCTTCCATTTTAGATTTTAATAATTGTTGTGGGCTGACTATTTCGTGGTCTGAAAGGACCAACTTGAAACCTTTACGGCCTTTAACGGTATAAACCTTCTTTGAAAACTGAACATCGCCTTTACTAAAAACAGTTCGTTCTAGTTCTTTTCTAACAGTTGAGCCCTTAGGAAATTTATTAATAAGACCAGCCCTGTATATTTCTTGATCGTTTTTCTTTTTACCGTCATATACTTCCATAGGTGTAGCCTTAATTGTGTTATGGTATGTATTATTATAATTATTAACAATTTCGTAAATGTAAGGAACCCAAATAAAATCATCATTCACTTCCCACATCCAATTTAAATCATTTCTTATTGTTCTAATAAATCTATCTACTATACCTATAGTTCGGTGGTCGCCAACTTCGTTTGTAGTATGTTGAATTCCGTTGTCTTTAAAGTATTCTGCGACTTGTCCTTTATATTCACTGCCGTTGTCGGAAGTAATCCTTTTAGGTTTCGGCATTTTTTTTAATCATTCCAATACTTCACCAGTTGTTTTATTTTTTATCGGTTCAATCCAGCCACGACAGAATAAACATCAATCATTACTAAACCAAAGTTGTAGTTTTTGTTTCCTTTTTTAGTAGCTATTTTAGACATATCCATAAGGTCAATAAACACTTGGCTTAATGGTTCAGGCTCAGGGGCTAGTATAGTATTCCATTTTTTAATTGTTTTAGATTGATGGTGTATTTCAGAAGCCTCTTTAATTTTCTGTTGTTCAAGTTCTTCTTCATCTTGCGGAGACTCCGCCTCCGTTTCAGTATTTTGTTGATTGCTGTGTTTGTGGTCCATCACCTCCTGTTTTTGGTGTTCCTATATTAAAACTTTAAAATATCTTTGAAACATCATTGTTTTCTTTTTTTGGTTTCTCGGGTTGCTGATTGTAAACATTGACACTAACACGGCTTGTCTTCTTCCCTCCTTTCTTAGGCTTAGGTTGCTCTTCTTCCTCGCTTTCCTCGCTCTCACTCTCGCTCTCCTCTTCCACTTTCTTTTTTACCGCTTTCTTCGCCTTCTTCTGTTTAGTCTTCAATTTTATACCCGCAACCCGTTGGGCAACGATATCTACAAAATCGTGTTCAACCTCTTCTTCACTTTCACTGCTTTCCTCACTTATCTCACCGTCTCTACCATCAATCATATCCTTAGCCAACTGCTTCTTAGCTGTGTGGTCCATCTTTTCGTCGTCATTCATTTCTTTCACATTCTTCGCCTCTTCCTCCGCTAGTAATTCCCTCGCTCTTTCAATCTTTCTCTGCCTCGCATACTGTTTCTTCATTACAGTAGCTTTTTCAAGGTTCTTTATGGCAATCTCTCTATTACCTCTTGGCATAGATTGTTTCGGTTGTATATCTAACCAAAAATAATTTTTATTCGGATTAATTATTATCCAAACTATATACCAATGAGTCAATATAAATCATTACTTGGCCTTAATGAGTTTTCTGTTGATAGTCTAAATATAGCCAACCTTGATTTAACGAACACAAACATAGTGGGCTTAAACACTGATAGGGTGCCAGAAGATGCCGACCCCGTAAATCTTTATTTTACCAACAGCCGATTTGACGCACGACTGGCTACTAAATCAACAACTGATATCAAAGAAGGCACTAATCTATACTATACCGATGGAAGGTTTGACACACGACTAGCTACTAAATCAACAACTAACTTAACCGAAGGCACTAATTTATACTATACTACGGCCAGAGCAAATACAGACTTTGATGCGAGACTGTCAACCAAAAGCACCACAGATTTAAAAGAAGGGACTAACTTATATTACACCACAGCAAGATTTGATAGTCAATTGGCAACTAAGAGCACCACCAACTTAGCTGATGGAACCAATCTATATTATACGACAGCAAGAGCAAATACGGACTTTGACACACGGCTAGCCACTAAATCAACAACTAACTTAACCGAAGGCACCAATTTATACTACACCACCGCTAGGGCTAACACAGATTTTGATACGAGACTGGCAACTAAGAGCACCACCAATTTAGCAGAGGGAACTAATTTATACTACACCACCGCACGGGCTAATACGGACTTTGACACAAGGCTAGCTACTAAATCAACTACTAACTTAGCAGAGGGAACAAACCTTTACTACACCAATGCGAGATTTGACACACAATTAGCAACAAAGAGCACCACCAATTTATCAGAAGGCACAAACTTATACTCACCACCGCACGGGCTAATACGGACTTTGACACAAGGCTAGGAACAAAATCAATAGATGCTCTAAGTGATGTAATAATAACTACACCCGCAAACGGACAATTACTATCATACAACGGCACAAACTGGGTGAATTCCACAGGGTCAATAACTTACCTTGCTTTGTCGGGTGGGACGATGTCAGGCAGTCTAAATATGGGAGGGCAAAGTATAACGAACGTAAATTTGGTTGATGGCATTGATGTTTCAACCCTTGACACTTCGGTTGTTAAACTGACAGGAGACCAGAACATAGCAGGAAATAAAAAATTTACTTCAACAATAGAAGTGCGGGGCGCCACAGCTCCAACCGCTTTTGATGGTATCGGTATTGCCTTTGATACAGCGACAAATATAGGAATGATTGCCGCACAAAAAATAGCAATCGCGGCCTATTATCCGATACAAATAACAGGGTCGTATGTAGAGTTATATTCAGGTAATAATGTAATTATAACCGCAACTGGCACTACACTATCTTTAAACAACAACAAAATAACAAACTTAGCCACACCAACAGCGACAACGGACGGGGCGAATAAAACGTATGTTGATACAAAAGATGGGCAAAATGTGAAACTAACAGGAAACCAAACCATAGCAGGAATTAAGACATATAGTAGTGGTCTTGAAATAACAGGAAATTCAACGAATGCGACAACAAAAGGAACATTCGTGGTTTTTAACTCCACAGCCAATATAGGAACTATCGGATGCCTTGATATGGGCACGGGTGTGAATTATAACTTTGAAATAAATGCGAAAAAAATAAGTTTCATTATTGATGGAGCGATAGTCGGTTGGGTAAATGCTTCGGGGCTTGATTGTAATAGTAGCAAAATAGCCAACCTTGGAACTCCGACATTATCAACGGACGGAGCAACAAAAGGGTATGCGGATACATTGGACGGGCAAAATGTGAAACTAACAGGAGACCAAACAATAACGGGAATTAAAATATTTAATGGAAGTAGAAATGATATAAGAGCACTAAATTTGTTAAGCCAAGCCGATTTTAATCATGTGGATATCATTAATGGAGGAAATATTACATACAATGGTGCGCGGATACTAAACCAAAATGGAGGAGATATATTCTTTTCTCAGACAACGGGTGATTATCAATCTTTCTTATATACTTTAAATACTGCTTCAAGCGGAACCGCCAACCAACGAGGCTACCTATTTACCAATGTAGCATTTGATGTGGTGAAGGGTGCGGGACTTTATATTTCAAAACTTTTAGATAATAAGTCCGCTTCGTCTGATATCGTCCGTTTTAACAATGCTGGCGGTATGAAGTTTTATGGTGCCTTGGATATGAATTCAAACAACATAACAAGCGGTGGAACAATAACAGGGACTACAATAACAGGAACGATAATAACAGCGAGCACGAGAATAACGACTTCATCAGGCAAACCGATAATCATAGGCAATACAACAAAGGGAACAGGTCCATCGGCTGGATTAGAAATATATGGTGCCTTTGGTGATTTTACTGCGGGGCCGCATATACAAGCCATTACAACGGAAGATACATACCCCATATTTACAATAGCCAATTTAGGTCATAACAATATAATTCTTGCTTTTGATGCTTATTTGGATAATGCTGGATGGAAATCAAGTTATGCGAATGCTAATTTTAGAATAGCAAAGGTGAGTAATACACTATCTTTTGGCTATAAGTCAGGAATAGCGGTCGGGAATGCCATAACTTGGTCAGAGGCGATGAACATAGATAACTCGGGGTTGATAACGGCAAATGTGGGAATAACACTAGCACAAGATAAACCATTAAACATAGGAAGAGCAACACGAGGATTGCCAGTATATACGGGGGGATTAGAGTTATACGGGACATCTGGTGTAGCGGGACCACATATACAAGCATTTACAACAGCCAACCCTAATTACCCTTGCTTTCAATTAATTAACAATGGACATAGCAATACGGCACTAAAATTTGATTGTTATTGGGATGGCGCAGTAAATGATAAGTCAAGTTCTGCTACCTCAAATTTTATGATAGCAAAAGGCACTAATCTCCTTTTTCAATACGCATCAGGAGTAGCGGTGGGTAGTAATATAACCTTTAATACTGCGATAGACATCAATAGCACATCGGGCTTAATAACAACAAAGGCAATAACGGCAAGTGGATTAATAACAGCAAATGCGGGGATTACATACACTGGCACATTAACGACCACAGCAGGTCTTAATGGATCAAAACTATCAATCCAAGGAGGAACAGACGGTGGGAATTCACGTGGAATATTTCTATGGGAGACGGGAAATTCGGCGTGGGGTATTTATATGGGGCAATCTGGGGCGAATAAAGCATTAAGCGGAACAGGAACGGCGCCATCAGCTAATGGAATTACTACTCACGCTGTGCGGTTTAGGTCTGGTGCTTCTTCAACAGAAGGTTTTATATGGGAAAATGGGTCAGACTTCGCTTTGATGTCAGTTAGAGGAAGCGATGGTTATTTGTGGTGTAGAAGCGGTATGACATTGAGCGCATCTATTATAATGAATGACACAACATCTCAACTCTATTTTGCTGACGGCACGACAACAACATGCGGTATAAGGTGGTATGACGATGCTCACGGATTATTTTGTAAGAGAAACACAAATGAGATGTATTTTAGAGAATACGGCACTTGTTATTTTCAAACCACAGGGTCAAACACGAGAGCAACACTTACCAGCAGTGGAATTGTTAATACTTCTGACAAGCGACACAAAACCGACATAAGGGATGCCAAATTCTGTGGTTTAGATTTTATCAATGCGCTCAAACCAAAGTGCTTCAAACTTAGAGAATCCAAAAGAGAGAACTGCGGATTTATTGCTCAGGATATTGAAGAATTAGTTGAAAAAAAATTAATATGTTTTAACCCCGTTGAAGACCATAAAGTGTCAAAAGACGACGGTGAATTTCTCTTTGCTTCAATTGCTTGAATTTCTTCGTTAATTACCTTTTGAACATCTTCCAACGAGAAGGATTTTTTTTCTCCTTCAATGGAAAGTTTTTGGAACTTCTCGCACAGTCTTGTTAGGGTGGTCATAGTAGGGTGTATATAGTAGGGAGGAAAAAAATTAAAAAAATTAAATAATTAATATATAATGACCGAGTGGATTGCCTTCGTAAAGGCTTACTCTGCTAAGCATAACATAAGCTATGGTGAAGCATTGAAAAAAGCTGGTAAAGAATACAGGAAACAGAAGGGAGGCAGTGCGGATTTATCAGAGGATGTCTATTTGGCTTCGTCTGAACGAAAAGGCGCTGACGGATGGAAACCAGTCGCAAGCAAAGAGAAATCAACCGTGTATGAAAAAGATGGCAAAGCTATTGTAGCATTTAGAGGTTCAGTAGATAAGCGGGACTTACTCACAGATGTTGCATTGGTAAAGGGAGTATTGAAAAGAACACCGAGATATAAAGAAGAGCAGAAGCTGGTTAATGAGGTTATAAAGAAATATGGCAAGGATAATGTAGAGCTGACGGGGCATAGCCTTGGAGGAACTATTGCGAAAGACCTGAGCCGACAAACTGGTGTAAAGGCTACCACATACAACAAAGGCAGTAGCACTAAGGACCTCATTGAAGGAGTAATTGATAGAGTAGCCACTAGGGTAAATCCGAAAGGTAAGCGGGCGAAGACTGCGAAGCTAACGACGAACTACCGAACCGCATTTGACCCCGTATCGTTAATGGGTGCTACGGCGGTTAATACCAGATTAGTGAAGCCAAAAAAAGGAATTCATACAATTAGAAGTTTCAAGGGTAGGGGCAAGAAGGCAAAAAATAAATAATCCTTTTATCATTTTTTGCTTAATATCCAAACGGCCTAGTTTCAATCGCATTATCTACAATACCAATAATATTTCTTTTAGTGTAAGTAAAGCTGAATATTTTTTCTAAGTATTCACTCGTTATTTTTTTCTGTTGTTTGTCTCTTGTTATCTTACTGTTTTCTACTATAACAACTTTACCAGATTTTTCAATTCGTTTAGCAATCAATTTTTCTTCCTGAGTTTTAAGCAACTCTAATAATTCATTCTTGCCGTTCTCAATAAGGTCGTTGTTTTTAATTCCAAGTCCGCAACTAATGACACTTAACATATTTGGTAAATTCAATGATTTATTGTTTTCATAATCATACTAAAGCCTTTGACTTTCATACTTGCTTTGCCGTTATCTAAGACATATCCATAACACTTTGGTCCGCCTCCGATAAAAGTCATAATCTTTGCTCCGTGTAGTTCGTCCGTCCATTCGCCTAACAACTTACCCGTTTTAACATCTGTTTCGCCTTTCGTTAAGTCTGTCGTGTATATGACACTGTCGGTATCGTGGTATAGAACTCTGTTGTCTAGTTTGTCCATCATCTCATATAGTCTAATCCTCGCGTGGCAGGTTGTAAATAAAGCAACTACAATATTTGTTTTTACTGGGTCGCTTACCGCATCCTGTTTAAGGTCATAACTCGCTTCTATTATTTTGTCGTTAATAATGTTTATGTTTATGTTATCAACTGACTTATCATTCATTAACTTGTATAAGGTATCTTTATCTTTAATCATTTTGTTTTGAGTTTTGTTTTGCTTTTCACCAAACTTGCCCCACAGGCTATTCAAGCACAACTTAGCAACCGCTCGCCGTCCTGGGTTTTCTTCAATTTTGTTTTCGTCCATCTTAATACCCATCTTGACTTCCATACTGTCAATGTAGTTTCTTTTTTGTTCCTGTGTAATACAGCCATCAGGATATCCGCTTGACTCTTGTTTAATCTTTAAGAAAGTTTTTATGTATTCTTTGAACAGGCTACTGCTCTGCTCCTTCCAGTGCCATACCTCATATACCTTAATTAGCTTGTAGCCTTTGTCTAAGGCCTTGTAGATTTCGGGTGTTGCCCAAGTGCCTGTTATTGCTCGCTCGTTATCGGTGTGCTTACATTCGGTTTTCTGTTCAGTCATTCCGCACTTGTCGCATAAGTAATACATCAGTTTTCCTCTGTCCGCCTTAGGTAAAACGGGGTGTAGTAATTTTCTCGGCGGTAGCATCTTAACCTTAGACACTCCGAAATATTCTCTGTTTATGATTTTGTTTCTCATATCCTTTCTCTCATCATCATTATTGGGTCGTATGATTTCGTGGTGTCCGCTAGGGTAAAGGTCGTAAAACATAACGGTCGGATACAGAGAACATATGTCAATGTATTTCGCGTATTCGTTCTCGTGTCGTGATTTCCAATACAATGTTAGAGCATCCGTTCTACCTCCAAACATTGCTTCTCGCGGGTTAAGTCCTTCTTGTTCGGTAATTCGTTCATTAGTATCTTCCGCTAGGGTTTCACTTGTTTTCATTAATCTCCATTCACATTCCCATATACTTATTATTTTGCTTACTTGTTTGCTTAGGTCTTTTTCTCGTCTCATTGTTGCCTTGTATAGTTCACCCATCGTTTCATTCTTCTTAGTGTTGATTGTATTTCTATTAAAGCACTTTGGACATCCGTGCCAGAAACATCCGTGAAATTCGTAAGCGGTTTTGTTCTTCTCATCCCAGCCGTCTACGTAAACATTTGATTGCCCTAAGTTAAACATCTTTTCACCGCCATTGAATGCGTGTTTGATATCCGTTTGGTCTAACCTGCTTCTGTAAGCTATCCATTCAACACAAGCCCGAGAGGTTATCCTGTTTTGCTTTTCCGCCTTCAACACAGCAATTGAATTCTCTGGCATAAACTTAGCACGATACAAAGCCATAACACAACTCGCAATAGTTGTATATTGAAACGGGTCAATACCGAATTCTAAAAACTGCTTTCTAAAATCCATACATCCCCTTCTCAAAATATCAACATCGCTATGACAGTATTCCGCGATTTCCTTCTGCATATCAAATGTGTTGTTTCTTTGCCTTTCATACCATTCTAAGAATTCAGCTCTTTTCTTATCTTTCATCGTGTCGTAGCCGTAGTGCTTCTTATGTGGCATCACACCAACATAATTTTTGTTCTTATCCGTATTGAAGAAGTGAGGAAAGAAACCCTTTTTAAGTTCTTTCAATCCGAATGTTTTAGGAAAATCAGCCAGAGGCATCGTCAAGAAACTGAGACTATCAATGAAGCGGTATTTCTTCAAAGTCATCATCATTATCTTACCACCCTGATAAATGACGAATGGTGTCTGTCCGTTATCAACCAACCATTTAAGAATAAACTGACAGTCATAACCGCGACTGTTATGAGCAATGAATGTAAAGCCGTTGTGCTTAGATTCAAAAGCCCACTTACAGAAATCATCAATGTTCTTATGGATAACTGGTTGTTCCTTATCATCGTAATACTGACTTTCCGAATGATTGACTATGTGCTCACCAGTATCCTGTGTCGCCTCAAAATCAAAGAATATGTATTTCTCTGAAAAAGGTAATATGTCTTTCTTCACGATTTCACATTGGTGTTCAAGTGGTTTCAGTTCCTTACAATTACGGCATTTCGCATAACCGCATTTGTGTTCGTTCTTCTTCCTGTAATTAAGTCCGTACGAAAGACATTTCGCTTTGATATCACAGTTCGTCCTCTTGTGGTTGTTGAAGCAGACCGTATTTGGAAACTTTCTATTACACGAATAGCAATCATTCCAATTGCTTCTATCGTTAATACCCTTACAGTCTTTGGTTTCGCAGATATTACATTTAGCTTCGCAGGCGTGTCGCTTTTGAAATCCTCTTAAACATATTTCGCAGAAGTTTTCTTTACTTACCATAGACTTCATATTAGTTATGGCATCGTAGTGGTTCTCAGTCTTAAGTATGTAAAGGTTAGTAAGTCTTTTGCCTGCCTCATCAATAAGGTCTGTCTTATAAACAATCTTGTCAGGGAATTCAACAATAACCAGATTGTATTTAATGTGGATAGCAAATGTATTAATTTCAGGAATACCGCACACATCCTGAATGACTTTCGTTTCTTCGTGTAGTTTCAAAGCCATCTCCTCCTGTATCTTTCGTCCCATCATTATTGTCTTGTATTTTTTATGTTTTTCAATTTTTGCTTTTACTACAACAATTGCTCTGGCTAAGCATATGTTGTCTGTATTATTAATTTGAATTACTCCTCTCTTTTTATATACATCCAACTTATTAATTATTTGAAGCCTCGTTCCGCCCGTCGGCATTTCAACAGATTTCAAAACAAACCTAAACTTATCCATATTGGTTCCCTTTTCGTCTGTATAAAGGCTTTCGTTGCTTTGAAATAATGCTGACAATCTTTCCAAAACATCGCTGACAGAAATCTCGTTAATCCTTTTCAACTTTGTAGATACTGCCCCATAGTAATCTACAAACTTGATGCTTACACTAACCATACTTCCCTGTTTCTGTCTTTTGATAAAGTCGTTCAGGATTATCTCAATAAACTGTAGAATATCATTCATACTGAAAGAAGTGAAGTTGCCTCTAATTCTAACCCAATACTGGCTTTCATTAATACCCAGCACGTGCTTCTTTCTATCTACGTGTTTGATTTCGTAGTTAGCATACCGCATTAGGTCTTTCACCCTTTCTTTTCTTTCTCTCACTTTTGCTTCAAACTGTGGAGGTAATGGTGGTGCTACTGGAATACCTTGTTTCCGTTCCTCAAAATAAACAGCACCTCTTACTTGGTTCAAGTAATTTTGGGCCGTTGTTGTATCCACCTTATACTTTCTTGTCTTAGGTATTATATACAGCACATCTTGACCCCTGAACCTTTTGATTTCATAATTAATTTTTTGTTCCCTAAATTTGTCCAACCTATAAGTCTTACCGTTGTAAGTGTGTGTCTCCATTGCAAAGCTACGTTTGCAAAACGTATCTTATATCTTGGTTAACAGAATTTTTTTGGAAATTAAATAATTATCTCAATCGTCTGCCCCCCGCCGTGGTCTGCCGTGTGCTCCCCGTGTCTATATATACGGGGGGCCCCAATGTTTAGATGGAAATTAGGGCGGGGCGGGCGGTGCGGGCGATGCTGGCAGGGCTGGCGGTGCGGTCTGGGCTTCTCTTTCTCTTTTTTCCCTTTTCAACCATTCTATTACACCTTCACCTTTTTTTGCTGATTTAGGGTTAAGATTTTTCCAAAGCCCAGAATAGATTTCATCGCTAGTAATAATAAATGTTTCAATTCCATTCAAATCTTCTACCATTTTTTCCTCTTTTTGCTTTTCATCATTTTTTCGTTTATCAACATCAATGATATTCTTTTGAATATATTCTTTTTCCCATTCAATAAAGTCTTTGTGTTTTTTTGTTTGAAAATGTCTTCGTATTCCCGAGACATTAATTATGGAACCGCAATCGCATTCAAATTTTGTAGTCTCTGCCATTGTCCGCCCGCTTGTGTCCTATATATAGGGGGCTCGCCTGTGTATAGATGATAATTTGGGCAGGGCGGGCGGAGCTGGCGAAGCTGTGTGAATTTTTGATTTCATATGTCTTGCTTTGCTACTCCTATTTATTTCAGCTCCGCATTCACACTTGAAAGGAGTCTTCTTCCAATTCCTTTTCTTTTCTTTTTTGATTTCTTTTGTTTCCTTATCATAATTAACTTTCCATTCATCATACTTTGGTTTTACTTTTTCATCGTAGTATTTCTTTGCTTCTTCCATTGCTTGTTCTTGGGTTCTTCGTTTTCCAATACTAAAACTCTTACACATCGTTTGATTTCCTTCTCTCCATTGAATTTTTACCATCGGTCTCTTTTCATTATTCTTTAACATAATACATCCTTTTGAAATTGTAAATCTGCGATTTGAATTTTTTTCCGTGTCTTGGATGTTCATCCTGTCTGTGTCTTTATATTTTAACGGTATTATTTTAAATATTAATATCCGTTGCCATTTTGTCCCGTGCGGGCCGGCCGGTGTGTGTCCCTGTGTGTCGGGGGCGTGTATTGAAAAAGTGTGCCGAAGTGGCATTTTATATTTTTTGTGTGTTGGAGCAAATCCACAACTCAAAAACACAAAAAAACTGATTTTCTGTGTTCATAGGTTTTGGTGGAAGATTTTTTACCAGTCATCAATTGTTTTTGGTTCCGGGCTCATTTCCTTTTTATTATGTATTGCCATTTTGCCCCTGTGCGGGCCGGCCGGTGTGTGTCTCTGTGTGGCGGGGGCGTGTATTGAAAAAGTGTGCCGAAGTGCGACCCTATACTACTATTTTTTACTCCTCCTACTCCTGCTCCTACTCCTGCTCCTCCACCTGCTCCCGCTCTTCCTACTCCTCTCCTCTCCTTTCCTCTCTCTCTCTCAACTTAGTCTTCTTCTCCTCTTCTATCTCTTTCTCTCTCTATCTTTGGCATCTTCTTCCTCTTCCTCTTCCTCCTCTTACTCCTACTCGTACCCCTTCTCCTTCTCCTTATTCTTACTCCTCTTCCAACTCTGTTCTATTATTCCTCTTCGTAGTCCTCTTTTTCTGCCTCTTCCTTGTCGTTTTCCTCCTCCTCTTACCTTCGCTTCCACTCCTTTTCCTACTCCTCTTACGCAGACTTCTCCTACTACGACTGGTACTCTTACTCGTACTCCTACTCCTCTTCCAGGATTCCTCTTCCTCCTAGTCCTCTCCTCTTCCTCATCCTCCTATTCCTCCACCTCTTACTTCTCTTCTTTCCTTTTACCTATTCCCACTTCTTCTTTTCTCCCCTTTTACTCCTAGTCTTCCTAGTTTACCCTTCTCCTCTTCAAGGAGGGTTCCTCTTCTTCCTAGTCACCCTCATCCTCCTCATCCTCTTCATCCTCCACCTCTTACTTCTCCTCTTTCCTATTCCTCCTACTCCTACTTCTTCTTCCTACTCCTCGTCTTGCTACTTTCCTCCTCCAACTACTATGTAACTAGTCTACTCTACTCTCGTAAGATCTCTCGTACTCCTACTACTACTCTTTCCTCTTCATCATCTTAACTCTCCTCCAACGTCACTGCTACAACTACTCCAAATCCTACTCCTGCTCTCTCCTGCCTACTCGTAAGCAGTGGCTGCGTCGCAGCAGCAGCAGTGGAAGCAGGTGTAAGCAGAAAGAGAGAAGGGAACGAGAATTAATAGAGACGAGCATTGAAGGACTGAACTGAAGACGCGTATGTGGGTACTAGTACCACTCGAATAGATTTCGTTAGATCTTTCTTTTCATGGTAGGCATGTACAGGTAGGAAGGTAGTTAGTTGGCCGCTGACCCGGCGATTTTGGCGAGCTGGTCGTGCACAACGGGGGCGGGCAGAAAAATGTTTTTTGGGGAGGCCCGGGCGGTGGGGAAAAAATCCCCCGGGAAAAAATCCCCCGGGAAAAAATCACCCCCACAAAAAAATTCTCCCGAAAAATCCCCAAAAAATTCCCCCCGCTCTCGGGAAACAAACAATCACGAAAAACTGCAATTTTCACAGGGGATGTTTTGCCTAATTGCAAAGGACAACGTAGTCTTTTGAATGACGGTGTGTGAAGGTTTTTGCCGCACTTGAGAGGGGTGGTGTCTGTGTCTGTGTCTGTCTTCTTCTTCTTCGTTTTTATTGAGAGAACAATTTTTACAATCGGACTCAAGGATCGTCCACGTGAAAAGTATAGCTATTAAGTCATACCTTTATCTAAGGTGGAAACCTAGTTATTAAATCGAGCGTATTAATTGAAAGTATTAATATTAGGTCGTTTGGTATTAATCTTATTAATATTAATGTTTATGTTTAGATATGTTGCGTAATATGTAGCTTAAGTATTCATGTTATTAATATTAATGTTTATGTTTGCATCAGTAGTAATATACTAGAATGATCGGAGTGAGTGAAAATTAGTAGTTCAGTGAATATGTCTGGACAGTAGTATGAGAAGGGAGAGGGAAAAAAAAAAAAAAAAAAAAAAGGAGAGAGAGAGAGAGAGAGAGAGAGAAAAGAGAGGGGCAAGTGAAGGAGTGGTTTGTTGGTGTGGTTGGGAGACCATATTCGTTGGACGGAGTCCGGCGGAGGATTCTTCAAAGACCATGCTGGTGGATGGTTGCTGTTGTGTGTGTGTGTGTGTGTTTTTTATATAAACTTATTTATGCATATATATATATATGTATGAGTATAAGTTAATTATTAATTAATTAATTAATTTTTTTTTGTTTTTGATGTTTTTTGTGTGTGTGTGTGTGTGTGTTGTAGTCATTGTTGTTATTATTATCATTATTATTATTATGTTTTTGTTGTTCTAGGAGGTGAGATTTTATCCGCTTTTTGAAGATGTTGAGTGATGTTGTGTCCTTGATATCTTGTGGGAGTTGGTTCCATTGATGCAGTAACAGTTTTGTTTGATATGGGGTGTTGTGGTCGATGAATAAGTTGCTTTTGATTGAGTGTCGAGTATGGTATGAATTGATATGATTTGTTGGGGTGAAGGTGTTGTCGTGTAGTGGTCTGTTTAGTTCTTTGGCGGGATGGATGAATGGGTGGATTTCTATACAAACTCTTAGTTTATATAGTTGAGTGATATCAAGGATTTCGAGTTGGTCGAGGAGCGGTTTAGTATGTGATCGGTAATGAGTCTTGGCTATTATTCTGATGATTTTTTTATGTATTTTTATGAGTGGTTGTATGTATTTTTTGTTTTTGTCATGGGTCCCCCAGATGGAGATGTGTTGAATGAGATGAGGGAAGATGTGCGTGTAGTATAGTTGTTTCATGATTGTTGTGTGGAGAAATTGTTGTGCGTATCGGAGAGAAGTGATTGTTGGCTGTAGTTTGCGTATGATGTTGCTTATGTGTTGATTGTATCGCAGGTTGTGTTGGAGTGTTATGCCTAGTAGTTTGGCATGTTTACATTGTTCAAGTGTGTAGTTGTTTATGTTTATTGTTACGTTCTGTTTGGTTTTGTGGAAGATTGTGTATGTTGTTTTGGTTGGGTTTGGTACGAGGTTGTTGGAGTGGAAGTAGTTGATTAGTTTGGTTATTTCTGTCTGTGTTTTTTGTTGTAGGTTGTTGGGTGATTTTGCTGTTATTATAAGTGTTGTGTCGTCTGCATATGTGTATACTGTTCCTTGTTTTATTATGTTTATAATGTCATTAATATATAGCAAAAAGAAAGTAGTAGATAGCGTGCTGCCTTGCGGAATACCATGTGTTATAGTGCGTTTGTGTGATTTTGCGTGCTGTGTGTGTACTTCTTGAGCTCGGTTTGACAAGTAGGATGCAAAGAAATTAACAGTGTCTTCGGAAAAATTGAAGTTTGTCCTGAGTTTCTTAATTAACTTTGCATGTTCTACTGTGTCGTAGGCTTTTGACAAGTCTACGTAAAGCGCTAGCACGAGTTCTTCTCTGTCTTTGTGTTTGTGTATTTGGTTTAGGATAGTCTGGACTGTCATTGTCGTGTTTGAGTTCGGGCGGAAGGCGTGTTGCGTATGTGATATTATGTTATGTTTCGTTAGATGGTCCATGACTTGTTTATTTATTATTGTGTCGAAGATTTTAGCTATTATTGGTAGTAATGAAATAGGTCTGTAGTTTACTGGCATGCTTGTGTCGCTAGCTTTGTATATTTCTATTACTTTAGTTGTTTTTAGTGCATCTGGGTAACTATTTTCCTTTATTGCTTTATTAAATAGTTCTGTGAGCGTGGGTGCGATGTAAGTGTGCATGTCTTTTATTATTGCAGGCTTTATTTTATATATGTCTTCTGCTTTGTCTCTGTTTATGTTTTTGAGTGTTTTTTGTACTGTGTCCTGTGTTATAGTTTGTAGTTTGAAGCTAGGGTGTGTGTGTGTCTCTGCCGCTACAATTTCTTCCTGTTCTATCTTTGGTATGTTGTTGCTTGTTTTCTTGCCTATTGTTATGTAATGATCGTTGAATGCATTTGCTATGTCTGTTGGGTCTGTGTATGTTTTGTTGTTGTAGTACGCTACTGCTGGTGATTTTCTTGGTGGTTTGTTGTTTGGGACTAGTTCTTTGAGTTTTCTGTGTTGTTTCTTCGGATTGTATTTGTTTTCTTCTAGTACTCTCATTATTTCTTCTTGCTTTGCTTTGTGTATTATTTTGTTTACTTTGTATTTGTGTGTTGTGTAAGCTCGCTTGTTTTCTACCGTTGGGTTATCTTTCCATCTATTGTATAGCGCGTGTCGTTTTCTTATTTGTCTTTTTATTTTTGGTTTACACCAGCTTTTTCTTCTGTTGCTTTGTTTGGGCTTCCTCTCATAGTGTTCTATAACTTTTGTTATTGTTGACTGTAGCTCTCGAAATTTTTGGTTTGTGTCTGTGTTTTCTGTGCCTTGTGCTATGTATTCTAGCTGTGTTTTTAGGTCTGCTATTATAGTTTCTCTGTGTTTGTTGTAATTGCTGTTTGTAAGTCTTGGTGTCACGTCTGTGTCTGGTTTGTTTGTTCGTGTATGTATTATTGCGTATATTGGGTGATGGTCAGATATGCATGGGCTGATTATGTTTGATTCAATGTCGGTGTTGATGTTGGTGAGTATCATGTCAATGAGCGTGCTTGAGTTGTGGTGTATGTCGTGTCGTGTTGCTTTGTTTATTGTCGTGTATAGATTGTTATGTATAATGAACTCATGCATATCTGTGTGCGGTTTGTGTATGTTGTCTAGGAGATTATAATTAAGGTCTCCCACTATTGTTATTGTGCTTGCTGGTGCTTTGTGTAGAATGTTGTCTATTCTATTCTGAAGCGCCTGTATAAAATCTTTATCGTGATTTTTGAGCGGGCGTCTATACATACCTATTATTGTGTGTATTGGCTTGCTTTTTAGCTTATTATTATATATTTGTATGATTAGAGGTGTTTGGCATGACTGTGATATGTTTTGTTTTTTGTCTATTGTGATATGCATGTTGCTTTTGTAGTAGATTGAGATGTCTATGTGATGTTCTGCAGTGTACATGGGAATGGGGAATGTATTATTGCTGATTGGTTGTTGGATGTAGTTGTCTGTGAGTATGATGATGTCTGGTTGGAAGTGTAGTAGTTGGAGTTGTATAAGTAGATGTTGGTGGTGTGCTTTGAGTGAGTGGATGTTGGTGTGGTAAATGCTGAGTGTTGTGTTATGTTTATTATTGATATTATTGTTATTATTATTATAATTATCCAATCGATAGTGTCGTGTTTGAGGGGTTGGTTTGGGTTGTGTTTTTTGAATGTGTTCTTGAGTTGGTTTGAGGCGAAGCGCAGGATGATTGTAGGTGGGTGTTGGTGTTTTTTTCGTGTCGGTTTGTTGCTTTTTGCGCGGAAGCATTTTATAATGTTATCGGGGTTGTACGGTATGCCTTTTGCTTCGAACATAGCTTTTACGATTTGTTTTGTGTCTTCTTTTGGTGTGTATGGGATTCCTGTGATAATTAGCTCGCAGGTTGGGTCGCTTTCTTTCAGATTGGCCTTCAGCTGTTGTTTGTCTTCGTCGCGCTGTTCGTTGATTTGGATGTTTCGTAGGAACTTAGTTCCTGTGTTCTGTAATATCGACCATTGTCCCATGGGTGGTGGTGGCTCAACTTTGGAGTTGCGTTCTTGTTGGGTTTTGAGATCTTTGATCTGATGGCTGGCGTTTAGTCGTAGAGAGTCCACTTCCGCTGAGAGTCTCGACAAGTCGCTTTCCTGAGTTTTGATTTGCTGTTCGTGTTGATTGATCTTGGTTTGGGTTAGCTCATTTTTGTGGGCCTGGGTTTGGTGCTGAGTGTCGAGTTTAGTTTCTAGTTCGTTTGTTTTGGTGTGGAGTTTCGTCTCCAGTTCGTTTGTTTTGGTGTGGAGTTGTTTGATTTCC
>WBZZ01006157.1:77500-97500 GCA_019918135.1 Paulinella micropora
GGCTAATTTTGGAAACGACACGAGAGAGGGCATCTTCAAAATCTACACCCGTATTAATCAAATGAATAATTCTTTCATAATGGGGCCTTTTAAAATGGGGAATTTTTCTGTGGCCCTTTTGTTCAATCCATCTTTGAAGGTGCTTCAATTCGTTAAAATTATGTTCCTGACGGAGTTTCAAGGTCTTAGAAATATCAATATCTTCATTAATTTCATTTGCTTCTTGGAGGGCTTTTTGGAGGGCCTTCAATTCTTGCTGTTTCTTGGTTCGTTGTTTTTCCAAAGAGGCAATTTTATGATTGAAAGCCTTGATATCCCCTTCGGCTCTTTCAATTCCTGCTTTTACTTCGTCTGTGTCTGTAATTCGTTTTCGTCTCTTAACACGCCTTTCTACATCCTGATCGGTCTCGGGGGCGCATCTCGGAATAAGGCTTCGGCTGTCGCTCATCTTGTCTGGTCTTCTTTTTGCTTTTTGCTCGGGACGGAAGCAAAAAGCAGTCCCGCCGTCCGAAAATTGGTTGCGCGGTAAAAGTGCTAACGAAATTATCTTATTGGGTCTGGACTAACGAAAAAAAAAATAGTTGTAGGGGCTGTTTCCTTGGTCCCGTCTAACGAAATTAAAATATTTTATTTTGTGGCCGTGGTGGCACTCGTAATTATCTCGTCAATAGCGGGCTTTATGTTGGACATGTAAGCATACAAGATATTTTCATATTCTTCAATCATTGCTTTAGATTTTTCATTCGTTGGCAATCGTTGAAGATTGTCTTTTATCTTGATTAATTGTGTGTATGTGTCGGGGGTTGTTGCTGTTAGATAGTTCTTGATTTGAGAAATATTTTGAAATGTTTCTTCTGTGGTTGTTGGTGTTGTTAAAAGGCCATTTAAGCATTCGTTCAAAGCCTTCAAAAATTTTAATGTGTCGTGTGTGGTGTGTGTGCGTGCTGTGTGGATTACCAAATCAATTTTAGATTTGAGGACGGCATCACATACTCGGCATTTTGACATCTCTTATAATTATGTATTCTTTTAAGTAATTCATTCGTAATTATCACATCCGATTGTCAAATGTATGTTCAATTTGTGAGGCCATTTGTTTTAATTTATCAATACTTTTTTTATACAATAATTCATCAATTATTGGTTTATGATAGCGGTTTAAATATTTATAAAGTGTGTTAATTGTTTGACACGGGATTAAACCCTTATGTTCGTGAAGTCGTCGCGTATTAACAATATTCATCAAATATACCAATTGGTCAAGATTGTCAATAAAAGACATCGTATAATTAAGGGTCTTCAATAACAAAAGCATTTAAACATTTCTTGGAGCAAAATATCGCGGTTTCATACATTAGACCCGTATCACATATACGATAAATCGGTTCATCAACGAAAGCAAACGATATCCCGCAACAATCGCATAAATCGCAGTTATGATACACGATATCCCCGTATATAAAACTCTCTATGTAATCCCGCAGTTCGGTCGGCAGTCGTTTGATAATGTCGGCCATTTATCGGGACGCGGTCGGGACGCGGTCGGGACGCGGTCGGGACGCGGTCGGGACGCGGTCGGGACGCGGTCGGGACGCGGTGGTGTATATGTTATTATCCTTCGGTCAATTCTTATTCTTTTTTTTCTTTTTTGAAAGAAAGAAAGAAAATATATAATATCCATGTGGAACAAAAAGGAATAAGAAAAAAAAAAGTTATAACCCCCCGACGGATTGAAAAAGATATATGAATGACAAACCGCCAAACAAAGAGGAAGCAACAAAACATAAAAAAGAAGCCAAAAAAGGGCGGGCAAAAAATGGACCTATAGGCCCAAAAATTGCCCCAAAAAAATTATAAAATCCATATAAAAAATGGATTTCAATTGGAAATTAAAAAAAAAAAATCGGGCAAAAAATGGACCTATAGTCCCAAATCCTGCCCACCACTTTTAAGCCTCATTAACATAAAATAAGCCTTCGTATTAATCATAAAAAAAAATACATATCTATGAAAAATCATATATCTTTAATCCGCGGGACTATATCGGACTATTTTATAAATCGTTGTTTTGGTTATATGGTCTCTTTTTATACCCCATAATAACATTCCTAAATTTTCGTTGTCGGCCGTCAATAAGTGGCTTGTATATTTCCTTACAATAACCCCTTAAGTCGGGGTGATTTTTGATTTTGTCCGCAACAAACTTATTATTATGAATTCGTCTGTCTCGTTTGGACATATTATCGTATAAGTCGCCCAATTTAAATTCGGCGCACACGTCTTGAATTTGTATAAATTCTTTGTCTTCCGCTTTTTCATACAACTCATTAAACCACATCATAAAGTCGTCGCAGTTTCTTAAGTAGTATGACGAAGCCTTCAACACTGTTTCGGGGGTCTCAATTAAATTATAGCCTTGTTTAACAAAGTCATTAAATGATTTCGTCAAAATATGAAACAATGACAATTTATAATCATTAATAAAATCAACGGTTTCATAATATGGATTGGCCTCATAGATATTGGTCAAATCCGTCAATTTGGTCATTTCTTCTTTTGATTTAAACAATGTCGGAAATGGAACCACACGCAACCTTCGGACACATCCGCCGTCTAAATGGTCAATTAATGGAATGTCATTTGCTAACATAAACAATGTGCCCACATTCCTTTTTTCCGTGTTTTTTTCATACAATCCGCGGGCCACAATAGTATCAGTCCCCGTAAGAGTTTTAATTGAAGACCCTATCAGATTTTTCTTCGCACTTGGTTCAACAAATACGCACGCCCGTTTGTTGTGTAAATTCGCCAAGCCTTGGTTCAAATCGCTTTCTTTTGCTTCTTTTGTTATAATGTTGATATGAGCATTAATGTAATATTCACCCAACATTCCACGATATAATTTCGTCATTAATGTATCCTTACCATTACCGCCAGACCCCGTCAGAATAAAGAAATATTGGAGTTGTTGCCCATATAGCCCCGTCGCCATCGCTTGAAGTAGATATTCGCGCACATCGTCATAAGGCATAACTTTTTTCAGAAAATCTCGCAGATTGGTAATTGCTTCATCGTTCGGCGGTTTGTAATTATAACCCACACTCATACAAACATAATCATCGGGCTTACCATTACGGAATTCACCTTTTACAAGGTCATACACACCATTATTAAATCCTACCAAATTTGAAGTAATATCAAACGGATTTTTTTTAACCATATATTTCGCTTTTAAGCATTTCACAATACCACCACGCGGGCTATGGTTCCTTAATTTAATTATCATTTGCTTTTGCTTTTTCTTATACATTTTAATGTTTTCATCGCGTTGCTTCATTTTTCCCTCGTCGGTCTCTTGTTGTTTTTCTTTAATCGCAACACTAATAAGGACATCGGTAAATATCATCATTTCATTAAATACGATTGACCCCAGAAAGTTATGAAATATGTCATCATCTCCCGCGTCCCATAAGTGAGCATTCGGCGGAAACTCATACACCGCATTATTGAAGCAGATAAACCTATTTTTATATTTCGCGTAGATAAATTCCGCATAATCATCGTCATTGCCATCGATAAAGGCTTTTGATTTTTCGCAATCATAATTGCCGTTGTTAGTCGCTACGGGTTCGGGTTCGGGTTCGGCCACGGCTACAGGTTCAACGGCTACAGGTTCGGCCACGGCTACGGGTTCGGTCACGGGTTCGGCTTCTTTGGCTTTCTTAATTAGTTTTTCAAGATAATCAACGGCTTTATATGATTGCCTCTTGTGTTCATATCCGTTTTCTTTAGCCCAGTATAACAATGAGCCGTATTTTAATAATCCTTTTGTGCCAGCATTCCACATTTCAATAATGTCGTCATCACCCGTAAATTTATCGCTTTGTTTTGAAAATTCAATAGCCAACGATAAACCAACATCTTTATTGATTGTTTCGTGTTTCAAAGCCTCGCAAGCCTCCGCGGTCCAACGGATTGCCCAAAGCACTTTTTGCCAATCAGTATAATTATCAGCCATAATAGCGGGTATCCATTTCACAACCTCCTTCAATTCGTCAGCGGACGCGGGCAAATCTTTCAATATGATACTTGAAAAATCAAAACAGTCGCCATCAGTAATTTTGTTATTGTCAGGTGGAATGTCTAACACTTCAAAAGACGCTTCTTCAATCCCGCACACCATAACACACGTCGCCCCGTATATCATCCGTATTAGCCATTGTGGTGGATTAATCGGCGGATATTTGTCGGGTCGCATTTTCCACTCATACATTTTGCCAGACTTATGAATTGAAGGTGGTAATGTTATTTTTCCCCAATCGTTTTTCAAATCCCAGTCCAATTTGAATTCTTGGTATTCGTCATTATCATCTCCTTTTAATCGCATTGTTGGAAATTGTATCATATTTTTGACATTGGACAAATACGGAAGAAAGACATGATAACCACCCCCGCCAGTTATCGCACGCGGGGCCATTTTAATGAATGTTTTCGTTTCTTCATCCGTTTTGCCAAAGAAGCATAACATCGCTTTGAAAATTTCAACAGAAGTAAATTTAAGGTCTTTGACGGGTTTATTATCAATGTCTAACACGGAGACATTTGAAAATATACCAGTTCGCATCCCAATGTTTTCGCCTTGCTTAAATTTCCATGGCTTGTTGAAGTCCGCGTCGTATTTACGGCCAATTTTTCCCATTGGTATCCCCGTCGGTTTTCCCTTGGTCATTACGATTTTCTCTCGCACAATGGAATAATTGAGATTGTCATAAAGTTCCGCATACTCCCTCACTTTTTCACAATGTCGCGGGCCATGGTCCCACGGGTTTTTGTTTTCGTCGTTCGTTGCTTTGAATTCATAGACGGCGGTCGCCTTGGTTCCCGTAGTGGTTCCCGCGTTCGTGGTCGTGGTCATTGTCGTGGTCTCGCTCATATCTTCAACTCTTATTATATTATTGTTCGCATTTCTTTAATAGATAATTCCCATATCTTTGAAAGATCGGGCATAACAAGTTTGACATTGTCGTTTCGTGGCGCATCAACTGATAACATTTTGAATGTTATATAATTTTCAAATATAAAATTTTCAAAAAAAATAAATAAATATTAATAAAATAATAAATATTTTTTATTAAACTTTTTATATATCCATATAATATAATATGAGTATAAGGGGACGAAAACCAACCGCACCAAGCATTCAACCGCCTAGCCAAACTATAAGAAACCCAGACGGCACAACGACCTATATTCGCTATTATCCAAAGGCATTAAAAAACGGCAATATCGTTTATAATAAATACATTCAAACCCTCAAACACGCACCGCCACAACAAAAGACCACTCAGAAAAAAATAAAGGGCAAAATGGTCAAAGAGATAAAGCCCGCGTTGCTAAATTATAGTGTTGAAGAATTCAATAAGATTAAGCCATTATTAGAAAATAAACAAATCCTTCAATTTGTTAATTAGATAAAAAAGAAATCTATTTTTTTTAATCTCGCTTTTTTATTCCGTTGTTTTGGTTAAAACATAATATAATTCGTTCTTTGTCGTGCTATAATATTCCCCGTCATCGTCGTCGTTTTTAATTACCTTCAATACCTCGCAATAATATTCAAAATGTGTAATTTGTGGCAATCTTACTTCAATTAAAGGCATAAACGCCAGTCCATCTTTAATCTTCAATTCGTGATTATCATAATAGCCACGTATATTGTCCATCAGTCTTATATCAAGTTCAACCGCTTTGAAGTTAAATCGCGTCCATTGCTCACGGGTTCCCGTAAACTCACAAATCAAATTCACCACCGCCTCGGGCAAATTGGTCTCGCGCATTAGATAGACATAAGCCATTTTATATAAGCGGTTGCTCATTTCTTTAATATATAATTCACATACCTTTGACCATAATTATATATATAAGAAAAAAAAATATTCGTTCTTTAATGTTGCTTCGTTTAATGTTGCTCAATTTCGCTTTTATACAATTCTTTGAAATAATCCGCGTATATTTTGTCCGTTATAATGTCCGCTTGTTTTGGTATAAAATTTTTAGCATTCGCGTATAATTCGCTTAATGTTTCAATTTTCTTGTTTATGTTTTTTCCTTGGTTTGTTTTGTCAAATATCGGCCACAGAGTTTTTAATATTTTTAAATTCGCATATGATAATAAAAATAAATCAATCATATCGGCCGTAATTTTATCATCTTTTTTTATGACGTCATAATATTCATCACAAAGAATGAAATTAACATCATATTGATTTGTTTCTTTTACCCACTCTTTAATATGACATTTCAATGTCGTTTCCCCACGACCGCCACAAAATACCACACCAAAATTTAATTCGTCGTTTATCTTTTTTATATATTTCATAAACTCATTATTCATACTTTTACATTTCATTTTATCATATAGTTTGCTCAAAGAGTTTGAAAGTATCGTATATATTATCCTTAGCATTTCGCCCGTGGTGTTTTGACCTACGATTAAACTTTTATAATCGTCCATCATTGTATATAAGCGGTTGCTCATTTCTTTAATATATAATTCACATATCTTTGACCATAAGAAAAAAATGATTAATTTGCGGGGCTAACTACAAATTAAATTATTTCTTCGTTTTATGATATCAAGTTTTTTGCTTATGTTAATTACATTGTCCATTAGCCACTGATAACCTTTTTTATGATAACCTTTGGCCATGTCAATAATATTTCTTACTTCTTTAAAATCATCTATGTTTCCAATTTCTTTAAGTTGGTTTAAAGTAATATATAAACCGTTAATAAGGTTTTTATCGTTCATCAACTTCAACTCATGAAATGGATTGATTGCTAGAAATTCCATCGGCTTCAAAATCGGGGCTATCAATAATAATGTTGTTGGTTTTTGCTTGTATATACAAATACAAAGTATCCAAATATGTTAAAAGTCTGTCGTCGTCTTCGTTTTCAATCGTTTTAATTATTTGATTGAATTTCTGGTTTATCTCGGACGACATAGACCACCCTATATAGACGGCACTATATAGAATGTCTTATATATTTTTTATAAATTTTTTATTTGTTTTTTAAGTTTATTCAATTTGTCATGAATTGCTTTAATTTCTTCTTTGTTGTTGGTTCTGTATGTTTGAAGGTTCATAATTTGACATTGTAAATAAGCAATAAAATCTCCTATTTGGTCTGTGTTTATAATATAATTTTCGTGTTGTTTATCCTGCTGTTTTTTTAATTTATCACATTGTGCTTTGAGTTTGTTGAATTCGTCGCTTTCTAATAATAATTCATCCAAATCAAATTCTGTCGTGTCGTGCCTTATAAGTGGCTTTGGTTCAAAGCCGTCGCCCGCTTGTTGTTGTTGTTCTTTTTTTTGTTGTTCCCTTTGTTTTCGTTTATGATACCATTTCCGCCGTGATTGGTTGTATTTATCCCGCGGGTAATTCTTTTGATATTCACGGCACTGGATACAATATTTATAATCTAAATAAGGTTTTCTAACCTTACACCTTGAACAATTCATTATATAAAAACCAAATAAAAACATTATAAAAACGATAATCATAATTTTTTGGTCTAACAAAAAAAACCATAATTTAGTCCGCTTGCGGACAAATGTCAATAACTCGTTATTGACCAATTTCAATATTATTCCAATGATTGCTTTGGTTTGTTTTTTTTGTAAGTCTTCATATATTCGCGGTTATAATTGCGGTTGTATTCTTTATATTTTTCATAATGGTTAGTTTTAGGCCGCCATTCTTTCATATACTCCCGACAATTAGCACATTTATTAATTTCTTTTTTGTCCTTCATAAATTCATTAATTGGTTTAATTATTCTACAATTATTACAAACTTTCATATTTTCTGGTGGTGGTGTTGTTAATAGTCTTTTAACGGAATTACCCTTTATTCTTCTACAATCCGCGCACGCACGGACCATTTGCCCGCGTTTTCCAACAAACTCATTTTCTGGTTTGCTATGGTTGCCATAAATACACTTAATTAATTGTGTATCCATTTTTGTTATATATTATAAGCCATATCTTTAATATATATTTTAAAGAAATGAGTTTTTATATAGTATAATATACAAAGATTTAGAAAATCTTTAAGCAAAAAACGATTTTTCAAACCAACGAAGAATGTGTGATTGTGGAAGTAGTTGTATTTACAACGACCCCGATTTGTATGAAAAAATGTATCGTTCAAACTACGATAAATATATCGTGCGTGATGATGGTAAAATACACGACATAAAAGGAGGCTATGAGGTTATTATCCATACAATACCCGCTATGACTACGATACGAGAGGGGACAAAATGCGGTTTATTATTAAGGGGTTTGTTATTGGAAATATCGTTAAAAATGACGATGAAATATAATGTGGATATAAAAAATGTTGTTTCCAAAAACGATGTAATAATGAAAAAATTTATAATTAAAACGAAATCATTACACCGCACTTTAATTGAAAGTGCTAAAAAACATGCTAAAATGACAAAGGCAATAATAAAGTATAAAGACAATGAAAAACATTTGAAAGATAAAATTAAGGAATTACGGCGGGAAAATAAACGGCTAATTTATCTATTATCTATGAAGGATGTTGAAGGCGAAATTATTGAACCCGCCAAGACCGCCATGATTATTGAAAGCAATACATGCGAGGCCACCGACGACACCGCGAGCGATACAACAGAGATATTATACGATGATATACTATCAAAATATGAACGAGTAAAAGATTTTATGATACGCCAAAATATGCCATTAAATCAATTATTGAAAGACAGACACGACCGATATGAACTAATTGAGAAATATGTGAAATTAAAATATAATCGTATTAAGACCGCACACCCCGAAATATTGAAGCCAATCAATAATGTTGATGAATTTGCGGAAATATTATTAAATGCGTAATATACGGATGAAAGTTATATATGCGGGAGAAATAGCAAAAATTCTTTTTTTGAACGAACACGAAAAAAGATATATTTATGAATTTGCTAAAAGGGAATTTCCACATTTGGAAACAGCAAAAATAAAAATGAAAAAAAGAAAATTAGACACAACACAAGTGCCGAAAGTCCATAAAATAGAAAATGAAATGTATGTTAAATTAAAGGACCACGGCGACCATTTGAGCAACGGGTTAAAGAATGAGGCGATCGTTATTAATTACTTAAGCGGAATATACAATATATCAAGTTTTCAAAAGTCTTATAGAAAACCAATGAATGAAAAATATTGTATATATGGAATAATTGACGGGATTATTGATTTTGATGTATTCAAATCAATTTTAGAAGTAAAAATAAGGAGCAATAAAAAATATGGTATTAAGATATGGGAACATATCCAATTACAAATTTATATGTATTTATCTAAATTATCAACTTGCGTTTTTTGTGAAGTTGTAGATGGGAATATTAATTTATATTTCGTTGAATACAATAAGGCGTTGGTGTTGTGGATATTAAAAGGGGTTGATGACACTATCAACGAACTGGGCGAATAATAGTATAAGGGTTTATGTTGTCCAATATTTCCGTTTTGGTATTAGATGAAATATTGTTTGGGTTATTCCTTAATAGATGTGTTATTAAACATTTAAGGCTACAAAAGCCGACATTATCAACAACAATATGAATGTTTGAATGCTTACAATAGACACACGATGACATATAATAAGGATATATAAACGAATATTTTTTTTCTTATATATATAATTATGGTCAAAGGTATGTGAATTATATATTAAAGAAATGAGCAACCGCTTATATAAAATGGCTTATGTCTATCTAATGCGCGAGACCAATTTGCCCGAGGTGGTGAATTTGATTTGTGAATTTACGGGAACCCGTGAGCTATGGACGCGATTTAACTTCAAAGCGGTTGAACTTGATATAAGACTGATGGACAATATACGTGGCTATTATGATAATCACGAATTGAAGATTAAAGATGGACTGGCGTTTATGCCTTTAATTGAAGTAAGATTGCCACAAATTACACATTTTGAATATTATTGCGAGGTATTGAAGGTAATTAAAAACGACGACGATGACGGGGAATATTATAGCACGACAAAGAACGAATTATATTATGTTTTAACCAAAACAACGGAATAAAAAAGCGAGATTAAAAAAAATAGATTTCTTTTTTATCTAATTAACAAATTGAAGGATTTGTTTATTTTCTAATAATGGCTTAATCTTATTGAATTCTTCAACACTATAATTTAGCAACGCGGGCTTTATCTCTTTGACCATTTTGCCCTTTATTTTTTTCTGAGTGGTCTTTTGTTGTGGCGGTGCGTGTTTGAGGGTTTGAATGTATTTATTATAAACGATATTGCCGTTTTTTAATGCCTTTGGATAATAGCGAATATAGGTCGTTGTGCCGTCTGGGTTTCTTATAGTTTGGCTAGGCGGTTGAATGCTTGGTGCGGTTGGTTTTCGTCCCCTTATACTCATATTATATTATATGGATATATAAAAAGTTTAATAAAAAATATTTATTATTTTATTAATATTTATTTATTTTTTTTGAAAATTTTATATTTGAAAATTATATAACATTCAAAATGTTATCAGTTGATGCGCCACGAAACGACAATGTCAAACTTGTTATGCCCGATCTTTCAAAGATATGGGAATTATCTATTAAAGAAATGCGAACAATAATATAATAAGAGTTGAAGATATGAGCGAGACCACGACAATGACCACGACCACGAACGCGGGAACCACTACGGGAACCAAGGCGACCGCCGTCTATGAATTCAAAGCAACGAACGACGAAAACAAAAACCCGTGGGACCATGGCCCGCGACATTGTGAAAAAGTGAGGGAGTATGCGGAACTTTATGACAATCTCAATTATTCCATTGTGCGAGAGAAAATCGTAATGACCAAGGGAAAACCGACGGGGATACCAATGGGAAAAATTGGCCGTAAATACGACGCGGACTTCAACAAGCCATGGAAATTTAAGCAAGGCGAAAACATTGGGATGCGAACTGGTATATTTTCAAATGTCTCCGTGTTAGACATTGATAATAAACCCGTCAAAGACCTTAAATTTACTTCTGTTGAAATTTTCAAAGCGATGTTATGCTTCTTTGGCAAAACGGATG
Source organism: Paulinella micropora (assembly GCA_019918135.1). Lineage (NCBI taxonomy): Eukaryota > Cercozoa > Imbricatea > Euglyphida > Paulinellidae > Paulinella > Paulinella micropora. The sequence goes on from WBZZ01006157.1 coordinate 88,654, forward strand.
AAGAAACGAAAACATTCATTAAAATGGCCCCGCGTGCGATAACTGGCGGGGGTGGTTATCATGTCTTTCTTCCGTATTTGTCCAATGTCAAAAATATGATACAATTTCCAACAATGCGATTAAAAGGAGATGATAATGACGAATACCAAGAATTCAAATTGGACTGGGATTTGAAAAACGATTGGGGAAAAATAACATTACCACCTTCAATTCATAAGTCTGGCAAAATGTATGAGTGGAAAATGCGACCCGACAAATATCCGCCGATTAATCCACCACAATGGCTAATACGGATGATATACGGGGCGACGTGTGTTATGGTGTGCGGGATTGAAGAAGCGTCTTTTGAAGTGTTAGACATTCCACCTGACAATAACAAAATTACTGATGGCGACTGTTTTGATTTTTCAAGTATCATATTGAAAGATTTGCCCGCGTCCGCTGACGAATTGAAGGAGGTTGTGAAATGGATACCCGCTATTATGGCTGATAATTATACTGATTGGCAAAAAGTGCTTTGGGCAATCCGTTGGACCGCGGAGGCTTGCGAGGCTTTGAAACACGAAACAATCAATAAAGATGTTGGTTTATCGTTGGCTATTGAATTTTCAAAACAAAGCGATAAATTTACGGGTGATGACGACATTATTGAAATGTGGAATGCTGGCACAAAAGGATTATTAAAATACGGCTCATTGTTATACTGGGCTAAAGAAAACGGATATGAACACAAGAGGCAATCATATAAAGCCGTTGATTATCTTGAAAAACTAATTAAGAAAGCCAAAGAAGCCGAACCCGTGGCCGAACCCGTAGCCGTGGCCGAACCTGTAGCCGTTGAACCTGTAGCCGTGGCCGAACCCGAACCCGAACCCGTAGCGACTAACAACGGCAATTATGATTGCGAAAAATCAAAAGCCTTTATCGATGGCAATGACGATGATTATGCGGAATTTATCTACGCGAAATATAAAAATAGGTTTATCTGCTTCAATAATGCGGTGTATGAGTTTCCGCCGAATGCTCACTTATGGGACGCGGGAGATGATGACATATTTCATAACTTTCTGGGGTCAATCGTATTTAATGAAATGATGATATTTACCGATGTCCTTATAGTGTTGCGATTAAAGAAAAACAACAAGAGACCGACGAGGGAAAAATGAAGCAACGCGATGAAAACATTAAAATGTATAAGAAAAAGCAAAAGCAAATGATAATTAAATTAAGGAACCATAGCCCGCGTGGTGGTATTGTGAAATGCTTAAAAGCGAAATATATGGTTAAAAAAAATCCGTTTGATATTACTTCAAATTTGGTAGGATTTAATAATGGTGTGTATGACCTTGTAAAAGGTGAATTCCGTAATGGTAAGCCCGATGATTATGTTTGTATGAGTGTGGGTTATAATTACAAACCGCCGAACGATGAAGCAATTACCAATCTGCGAGATTTTCTGAAAAAAGTTATGCCTTATGACGATGTGCGCGAATATCTACTTCAAGCGATGGCGACGGGGCTATATGGGCAACAACTCCAATATTTCTTTATTCTGACGGGGTCTGGCGGTAATGGTAAGGATACATTAATGACGAAATTATATCGTGGAATGTTGGGTGAATATTACATTAATGCTCATATCAACATTATAACAAAAGAAGCAAAAGAAAGCGATTTGAACCAAGGCTTGGCGAATTTACACAACAAACGGGCGTGCGTATTTGTTGAACCAAGTGCGAAGAAAAATCTGATAGGGTCTTCAATTAAAACTCTTACGGGGACTGATACTATTGTGGCCCGCGGATTGTATGAAAAAAACACGGAAAAAAGGAATGTGGGCACATTGTTTATGTTAGCAAATGACATTCCATTAATTGACCATTTAGACGGCGGATGTGTCCGAAGGTTGCGTGTGGTTCCATTTCCGACATTGTTTAAATCAAAAGAAGAAATGACCAAATTGACGGATTTGACCAATATCTATGAGGCCAATCCATATTATGAAACCGTTGATTTTATTAATGATTATAAATTGTCATTGTTTCATATTTTGACGAAATCATTTAATGACTTTGTTAAACAAGGCTATAATTTAATTGAGACCCCCGAAACAGTGTTGAAGGCTTCGTCATACTACTTAAGAAACTGCGACGACTTTATGATGTGGTTTAATGAGTTGTATGAAAAAGCGGAAGACAAAGAATTTATACAAATTCAAGACGTGTGCGCCGAATTTAAATTGGGCGACTTATACGATAATATGTCCAAACGAGACAGACGAATTCATAATAATAAGTTTGTTGCGGACAAAATCAAAAATCACCCCGACTTAAGGGGTTATTGTAAGGAAATATACAAGCCACTTATTGACGGCCGACAACGAAAATTTAGGAATGTTATTATGGGGTATAAAAAGAGACCATATAACCAAAACAACGATTTATAAAATAGTCCGATATAGTCCCGCGGATTAAAGATATATGATTTTTCATAGATATGTATTTTTTTTATGATTAATACGAAGGCTTATTTTATGTTAATGAGGCTTAAAAGTGGTGGGCAGAATTTGGGACTATAGGTCCATTTTTTGCCCGATTTTTTTTTTTTTAATTTCCAATTGAAATCCATTTTTTATATGGATTTTATAATTTTTTTGGGGCAATTTTTGGGCCTATAGGTCCATTTTTTGCCCGCCCTTTTTTGGCTTCTTTTTTATGTTTTGTTGCTTCCTCTTTGTTTGGCGGTTTGTCATTCATATATCTTTTTCAATCCGTCGGGGGGTTATAACTTTTTTTTTTCTTATTCCTTTTTGTTCCACATGGATATTATATATTTTCTTTCTTTCTTTCAAAAAAGAAAAAAAAGAATAAGAATTGACCGAAGGATAATAACATATACACCACCGCGTCCCGACCGCGTCCCGACCGCGTCCCGACCGCGTCCCGACCGCGTCCCGACCGCGTCCCGATAAATGGCCGACATTATCAAACGACTGCCGACCGAACTGCGGGATTACATAGAGAGTTTTATATACGGGGATATCGTGTATCATAACTGCGATTTATGCGATTGTTGCGGGATATCGTTTGCTTTCGTTGATGAACCGATTTATCGTATATGTGATACGGGTCTAATGTATGAAACCGCGATATTTTGCTCCAAGAAATGTTTAAATGCTTTTGTTATTGAAGACCCTTAATTATACGATGTCTTTTATTGACAATCTTGACCAATTGGTATATTTGATGAATATTGTTAATACGCGACGACTTCACGAACATAAGGGTTTAATCCCGTGTCAAACAATTAACACACTTTATAAATATTTAAACCGCTATCATAAACCAATAATTGATGAATTATTGTATAAAAAAAGTATTGATAAATTAAAACAAATGGCCTCACAAATTGAACATACATTTGACAATCGGATGTGATAATTACGAATGAATTACTTAAAAGAATACATAATTATAAGAGATGTCAAAATGCCGAGTATGTGATGCCGTCCTCAAATCTAAAATTGATTTGGTAATCCACACAGCACGCACACACACCACACACGACACATTAAAATTTTTGAAGGCTTTGAACGAATGCTTAAATGGCCTTTTAACAACACCAACAACCACAGAAGAAACATTTCAAAATATTTCTCAAATCAAGAACTATCTAACAGCAACAACCCCCGACACATACACACAATTAATCAAGATAAAAGACAATCTTCAACGATTGCCAACGAATGAAAAATCTAAAGCAATGATTGAAGAATATGAAAATATCTTGTATGCTTACATGTCCAACATAAAGCCCGCTATTGACGAGATAATTACGAGTGCCACCACGGCCACAAAATAAAATATTTTAATTTCGTTAGACGGGACCAAGGAAACAGCCCCTACAACTATTTTTTTTTCGTTAGTCCAGACCCAATAAGATAATTTCGTTAGCACTTTTACCGCGCAACCAATTTTCGGACGGCGGGACTGCTTTTTGCTTCCGTCCCGAGCAAAAAGCAAAAAGAAGACCAGACAAGATGAGCGACAGCCGAAGCCTTATTCCGAGATGCGCCCCCGAGACCGATCAGGATGTAGAAAGGCGTGTTAAGAGACGAAAACGAATTACAGACACAGACGAAGTAAAAGCAGGAATTGAAAGAGCCGAAGGGGATATCAAGGCTTTCAATCATAAAATTGCCTCTTTGGAAAAACAACGAACCAAGAAACAGCAAGAATTGAAGGCCCTCCAAAAAGCCCTCCAAGAAGCAAATGAAATTAATGAAGATATTGATATTTCTAAGACCTTGAAACTCCGTCAGGAACATAATTTTAACGAATTGAAGCACCTTCAAAGATGGATTGAACAAAAGGGCCACAGAAAAATTCCCCATTTTAAAAGGCCCCATTATGAAAGAATTATTCATTTGATTAATACGGGTGTAGATTTTGAAGATGCCCTCTCTCGTGTCGTTTCCAAAATTAGCCAGCCAGCCCTGCCTTCGTCAATGGAGGTCTCCTCGTCTTCGTTGGCCGTCTAATGTGTGTTTTTCAACACACCAAAATATTTATGTGTTTTTCAACACACCAAAAAATTTAATTGAATTTTTAAAAGTTTTAATCAGAAAAAAGAAACAGAAAAAAGAAACAAAACAAAAAACAAAAAACCCCATTATTCAAAGAGATTTAGTCCCTTAGACAAATGTCAATAGCAAACTATTGACCGATTTTATTCAATGCCTTTCTTTTTTTTCAATCGGCTACTCCGTCTTATTGGTTGGCTTACCCCGTTTTCGTCTATGAGTTTATAACCCGCTTTCTTTTTCTCAGTTTGCTTTGCTTCGGGTTGCTTTGCTTCGTGTTGCTTTGCTTCCTCCGTCGTGGTTTCCTTTTTACTCATTACAAACTCATTCACAATAACAGCCCCAATTCCGCTTATTTTTCTAAGTGTTGTATTAGTTATTTTCCCCCCGTGCTCGCTCCATATTCGTTCAAGTAATTCGTTTTTGTCCTCACGGCCTGCTTTTTTGCCTAAGGGTTTATATTTGCCGTCGCCGCCCTCTATGTCTTCGGCTTCAATTCCCTTTATGTTCAGACATAAATCAATTTTCCTTCGTAGTTCTTCCAACTCCGTTTTTATTCCCTCTGCCTTTATTTCCTCGGGGTCTAACACATTCACCCAACTATAAGAAAAACTCGTAAGCATATCACCATGTCCAAGCACATTTGAAACCCATGTATTAAAATTAATGAGTTTCGGGTCAGCAAAATTCGTATATGACAAACTCGCGTATAATTTTCGCAACATTGACGACCGTTGCTTATAGTTTGCCAGCCATGGAAAAATTTTAATTATTCGTTTGTTTAGTTCGTTGTTTTTCTGTTTGTCTAATTGTCCTTCCTTGTTAATAATAACCGCCCCTTTTTTCTTGAAATAGTTTCTCATTGCTTCCACTTTCTCAATTACGAATGAAGGTGTAAATAAAATAACAGGTCTCTCGGCCCAGTTCTTTTTTTGCCCTTCGCGTTTCTTTGCTAAATTCTCCACTCTCAGCCATGAAGGCTTATCAGGTATTAATTCATATGTATTTTTGTCAAATATCTCAACAGGCCTTGCCCCTATTGCTAGCATTAAAGCCAATAGTTTAAGATAAGGGTCATTACTCAATATCATTTCATTCATTTTCGCCATTACCTCCCGCACATCAATTTGAATTTTTTGTTCGTTTTTTGCTTTAACATCTTTTTTATACCCCTCAACAATTTCTATTCTTTCGTCTTCATTGATATTAAAATATTTGTCTAATTTACTCATCTCATATACTTTTTTTGTTTGATTTGGCTTTATTGCTTTTGTTCTCACTTCGCTCAATCTCTGTCTTCTAGAAGTTGTATTCGGATAAATAATAGCATACTTTGTATAAACAATTGGCATCGCTTTTAATAATCGTCCTCTGTTGTCGTTTTACTAAACAATAACAAAATAGCATTATGAAAGGCCTTTGACGGCTTCGCATCACTTGTAAAAAAGTTTGATACGACATCGTATATTTTTTCTTCTGTGTCTGCTATGTTCAATTGTTTGATAAATTTTCTGTCGTTTTCGTTCCACATTCTGCCCCGTTGTTTTTTCACTCACTCACTTCGTTCGTGCCCGCAAGTTGTATATTAAACAAGTCTATATTTTTTCTCAATATGAAAAAAATATTTAATTATTGGCTTTTTCTTTTTATTTCTTATGTTCTTTTTATGATCATTTATGTCTAATAGACAGGTCCATCTCGTATATCATAAAATAAGACTTAGAAACATATAAAACACACACATGAAGACAGAAAACACACCTATGTTTCACAAAAACACACTTTCGTTTTGACAAAAAAACGACAAACTAAGCACACTAAGAGAGATTTGGTCAAAATGACGACAATTTCATATTAAACGAAGTTTAATATATATTTTTATGAAATAAAAATATGAAATTGTCGTCATTTTGACCAAATCTCTCTTAGTGTGCTTAGTTTGTCGTTTTTTTGTCAAAACGAAAGTGTGTTTTTGTGAAACATAGGTGTGTTTTCTGTCTTCATGTGTGTGTTTTATATGTTTCTAAGTCTTATTTTATGATATACGAGATGGACCTGTCTATTAGACATAAATGATATATATGTATATATATATATAATATATTAGGCGATACACAGGAGGGTCAGGGCGCGGCTATCAACAGGTGTATATATATATATATATATATATATATATATATATTTATAATATTATATATATATGTATATATATATGTGTGTGTGTGTGTGTGTATGTTATAACATACATACATTACATACATACATACATACATACATACATACATAGTATTACTTCACTAGTTTAGTCTGGTCAAACACGCGTTAAACACTTCAAACATACATACATACATAGTACACTATTACATGCATACATAGTGTTATCTTCACTACCTCGAGTGAGGTCGAACACTCGTTAATCATTTCATACATACATACATACTTAGTAATGTTACATACATGCATACTATTACCTTCGAGTGCAACATTCGTTAATCATTTCATACATACATACATACATACATAGTACAATATTACATGCATACATAGTATTACCTTGACTACCTCGAGTGAGTTCAAACACTCGTCAATCATTTCATACATACATACATATTACATGTTACATGCATACATAGTGTTACCTTCACTACCTCGAGTGAGGTCAAACACTCGTCAATCATTTCATACATACATACATATTACATGTTACATGCATACATAGTGTTACCTTCACTACCTCGAGTGAGGTCGAACACTCGTTAATCATTCATACATACATACATAGTACAATATTACATGCATACATAGTATTACCTTCACTACCTCGAGTGAGGTCAATCATTTCATACATACACACATAGTACAATATTGGATACATACATAGTACAATATTACATACATACATAGTGATACCTTCACTACCTCGGGACATTGCATACATACTTACTTACATAATACAATATTACATACATAGGGCAATATTACATACCTTTCCACTTACTCGACTTAGATCAAGCACTCGTCAACCATGTCATACTTACATACATAATACAATATTACATACACACAGTGCAATATTACATACCTTTTCACTTACTCGAGTTAGATCAAACACTCGTCAACCATGTCATACTTACATACATAATACAATATTACTACATAGTGCAATATTGCATACCTTTCCACTTACTCGACTTAGATCAAGCACTCGTCAACCATGGCATACTTACATACACAATACAATATTACATACACACAGTGCAATATTACATACCTTTTCACTTACTCGAGTTAGATCAAACACTCGTCAACCATGTCATACTTACATACATAATACAATATTACATACACACAGAGCAATATTACATACCTTTTCACTCACTCGAGTTAGATCAAACACGTCAATCATGTCATACTTACATACATAATAAAATATTACATACACACAATGCAATATTACATACCTTCGCTTACTCGAGTTAGGTTAAACATTAAACACTCGTTAACCATTTATACTTACATACACAATACAATATTACATACACACAGTGCAATATTACATAGTACCTTCGCTTACTCGCTTACTCTCACAGCTTCAAGGAACAGCCACGTCGCATAGGGTTGTTTTAAACATACATGCACACACTGTAAAGCAAATCCTGGAAGTTTCCCCGGAAACTTTATTGAATTTGGGTGATTTCCCGGAAACTCCTCGGAAAGTCACCCGAATTCAGTAAAGTTTCCGGGGAAACTTCCAGGATTTGCTTTACTGTGACAGTACAATATTATATACATGAGAAGTTCCTAGTTCTTAAGTGCAATCAGCAATGGCTTCAAGCGCTTCGTTCTCAGTCAATACTGGTGTCCAGAATCTGTATCTTGGCTCATTAGTAAGCTCTTTACTAGGGCTTTCAAATGAGTTACTGCACAAGCGACAAAAACCAGCATTGGCTGAGATCGAAGCACTCGAAGTCATTGCTCGTTGTTCTTAAGAACTAGGAAATTCTCATACCTAGTATTGACCTTCACTAACTCGAGTCAAGTCGAACACACGAAGCTTCAAGGCCCGCCACGTCGCATAGGGTTACTGTGATGATGATGTCGCTATCGCACGCACCTGTTCGTAAGTATGTATGTATGTATGTATGTATGTATGTATGTATGTATAGGGTTGCTGTGATGATGATGTCGCTATCGCACGCACCTGTTCGTATGCAAAAATGTATGTATGTATGTATGTATGTATGTCCTTCCTGCATATACATATT
>WBZZ01006157.1:112500-115000 GCA_019918135.1 Paulinella micropora
GCTGTTTTTCTGTGCAGTTGAGTGCTTGGTTTCTGGTTTTCTTTTGGTACACACATGTTTTATGTCTGTCTGTCTTTTGTGATAATAATAATAATAATAATAATAATAATAATAATAATAATAATAATAATAATAATAATAATAATAATAATAATAATAATAATAGTGTATCTCCTGCCAATTGCTGAGCCAAAAGGCCATGTGCATCCAGTCCTCCATTCCATAAGGAAAGTCTCCACACCAATCGGTGGAATAAAGGAAGTGACGGCATAGAACATTACTCTAGGAGCTTTATACCAATCAGCCCATGGAAAGGACCGATGGCCTATGTACTCCCTAAATAATAATAATAATAATAATAATAATAATAATAATAGGCTTCCTCAGACTATAGTATCAGATCCTGGACATGTGCCTCCGTTGGGTCACCGGGGTCAGCCGATCCCAACGCATTGTCAGAACACCAAACAGACATAGCAGCAACAGCAGGGGCAGATGGGGGCTGTGAAGTGCATGAAGAGCTAGATGCGAGGGTGTTAGCTGAAGAGAAGAACTCGGAGACACTACGCTGCGCTCCCGAACCCCTCTCTCTAGCCAGGACGTCCACACTGCGCGGACGGCCGCGCCGCGCAACATCAACGTCACTTGGGGGAGAGGGTGGGACAGAAGCTGATGGAACCTCAGTGAGGTCAATCACCTCCTCGCCCCCATCCTCCACCCCAAGCTCCTCCCTTTTACCCTCCCTAGCAGACCAACACTCAGACACATATGATCCAAACAACACATACAACTTTGGAGGGGGACGCAACGCTGTAACCCCTAACAACGCAGCAAGCCTAAAGTTACTGCGGAAGCGCGACTTCCCCTGGAAAAACTTACAAAACATCGTGATTGATCCACAGGCGAGACATATCATCCCAACCCTGCCGCACAGAGCCCTCCCGCTCCCGCCCAAGCAACACATCCTCCACCACAACCTCACCGCCTACGACCTCACCACCCTCCTCACTCCCTCCATCCCCCTCAGCACCCCCCACAGCCATGCCACCGAGCCTCTGCCAACTCAGCAACAGCTGCTTACGTCTCGCCTCATGCATGGGGCAATCCCATAAGAAGTGCGCAAGGGACTCATTAACATCATCATGACAACAGAAGCAGCGAGGGGACATGCCACTGACCAACTTGCTGTGGTACAACCGAAGGCGGTTGTTGCAGCTGAGCAACCTTCTCCGAAGCAGATTATAATGCGCATCAAGGGCTACCCATCTCTTGGGAACTCCTTAGTTCCAAAGACTTGTCTTAGGATGACTCGCAGGCCATCAGTAAGATTGCTGCCTGCCTCTCGCTTGTCCCACATCAGTTGCTGCACCATCTTGACGTCCTGCTGAAGGGCCCACTTGTCCACAGTCGAACTCCAACCCTTGAGGTCCTTCTCTGAGCTATTTAGGAGCTCCTGAAGCCCTTGTTGTAGATCCATTGAGTCCCTGATAGCGCCTTCGGCCTCCGCAGTCCAGTCGGATTTGACTTGAGATGCGATGACAGGAAATCGCTCCTCCGGTAGAACACGCAGCCGTCCATAGAACTTCAGTTGCGCCGCCCGCCGCAAACGCTCCGCACTCAAAGAGCGCGCCAGAAAGAGTGTAATCCACTTGCTTGTCTTAGGGCTGATGCCGAGAATCATCCTCATGGGGCGCAGCATTGCTGCCTCCAGCTTGGTGAGCTGCGATACGGGGGCACGCCAGACATCGAAGGCGTACTTCAGCTTGGCCCCCACAAGTTGATTCCAGCACATGAGACGATACCTAGCTTGTATCTCATCTGCACACCACAAAGAGTACCAACCTGCGGTGGCGACTTCAGTGACACGCGTAGCCCGCAGGGCCTGCTCCTTCCACTTCAGGTCGTCGGTGATAACCACTCCCAGGTACTTGTACTGACTGGTGACACAAAGCTTCTGGCCGCGAAACCACACCACGGGCTCACCTCGCTCCCTGATACTTGGTCGTTTCGCCTTGCTCGACGTGTAAATGGGCATGATTTCCGTCTTGCCGGGCTTCAAGTTGAGTTGGCCACAACATTGACCATCTTCTGGAGCTCGGTGCGACTGTGAGCGATGAGGGCCACGTCGTCCGCGTATAGAAGTGCCTTGATGTCGTTCAGCCGCTTCACATCCGTGATCTTGAGGGCACTCGCCAGCCGATCACACAGCTCATCCATAAAGACGTTGAAGAGTGTGGGAGAGAGAGGGGACCCCTGTTGGACGCCTACACCCTCCAGTACTTCGGGGGTGAGTGCTCCATCAACTAGCACTTGCGACGAAGTCTGCTCGTAGCACCTGCGTAGCGTGCGCCAGAACTTGCCCCTTACACCCAGCTTCCAGAGCCTCTCAAATAGGCCATCTCTCCAAACAGACGGGAAAGCCTTGCGTAGATCGACGAACAGGCATACGACTCCCGCTTCTGCTGCTGACGCCCCTTCAACCTCTGCCCAAGGGTAAAGA
>WBZZ01006157.1:120000-137500 GCA_019918135.1 Paulinella micropora
CCTCCAGAAATGTAAGACTGGTTGTATTATTTGTGCCGCAGTCGAAATTCGATTCGATCGCGTATGGCGTTTGTGAGGTACTGCCATGACTCTCATGAGATATAAATCTGAGAGCGTGTCATCGGCTACGTGTTGAGCCGCAGGCCTCACCAAGTAAAAAGCGTCTTTGGCCCATGAAATATGTCCAATCGCATCTCCTTCTTTCCAACTAGGGTGAACGAGAGTGTCATTGCCCGCGCGAGGGTCTTGATCTCCGTCATCGCTCCCCTCTTGATGGACTCCTTGCGAACGTGCAGTCCTTATCGCCTTTCTCGGTCGGTCGTAGATAAAGTCATTTTGCGCTCTTCTTATTTGCGCCTCCGTGAACTTTCCTTCCGGCACGTTCGACTCCACCCTTTTGCGGGTCTGAGTCCCCGCCGCACTTTTGCGGTCGGTGGCCCGCTTGTTCTCCAGCTCAGCCTCCTCCTTCTCCGCAATTGGTGCCCTGTAGGCATCCCGTTCCGAGATATCCTCCTGACGGATTGGTGGGACCTCTTTAAAGTCAGCCTCCATCCGTTTGAGTGCTTGATCAACGGACTCATCTTCAAGTAGGAAGGGATCATACTTAATCAGCCTTCGTACATTGACTATTTGAACTTTCCCTCTGCCCCTGATTTTATAATTCAAAGGCCCCATCTGTTCCATGATCTGGTATGGTCCTTTCCAGTGGATGAACAGCTTCGAGCTGACTCCCTGAGGAACCTGAGGATGATACAGTAGTACAATATCCCCGACCTGAAATCTGACTTGATCCAGGTGTGCCTGCCTGACACCTTCAGCATCAGTCTTCCTGCGCTCCGCCTCCCTATGCGCCTGTACTATTTGCTCCGCCTCCATCTTCGCCCGAAGTCTCACCCCAAACAGCTCATCCTGATCTGCCCATGAATCTTTTGGGTGCAGCAGTGAGGCTGGGATGGCGGGCTCACGCCCATATACCAATTGGTATGGCGAGACGGAACCTTTTGAACCACCTAACGCTGTAGAGGGTAGGCAATTCATAGCAAAGGCAAACGAGGATGCTGCCTCCACCCATGCCTTTTGGTTCTCCTTCTTCATACAATACATCTTCAGCGCGGCCTTGAGGGGTCTATGCACCCGCTCTATCGTGCCGTTCGCTCTGGGGTTATAGGCGGTGATATATTGCCATTTCATGCCGTAATATGCAGATAGCTTGTCGATGACTTCATTATTAAAGTCAGAGCCTCGATCTGAGCATATTTTTCTCGGCACCCCAATCTGTGAGATGATCCTGTCAATCAACGCCTTGGCTGTTGTTTCTCCCGTAACGTCTTTGACTGGGACCACCCATACATAGTTGGTGGCTCTGTCTATGGCCGTTAGAAGGTATATGTAACCTTCCGTCGTGACCGGGAAAGGTCCTACATGATCAGTGTGTAAGAACTCGAACATTCCTAAGTGTAAAGGAAAAGTCCCGATCAGGCCAAAATTCGCCTTCAATGGTGTTTTGGATGTCTTGCATGGGATGCATGCATTGACCTGTTCATCAATATTCTCCTTCATCTTCTTCCACCAGAATCGTCTCGAAATGAACATATGCGTTCTTTGTCGGCCCGGGTGCGCCAGTAGTGGGCAGTTATGAGCAGCGACAAAAATGATGTGACTGAGTTTCTCAGGAACCCAGAGAGTCCATTTGTCTGGTTGTGATGCATAGCGCCCGTGTTGGCCTTTGTACCACAAGAGACCGTCTCTCCACCCCATCTCCTTCTGTTGCTCCTTAATCTCCTTCGTCATTTTCAGCTCGTTCGGGTTCTTGTATAGCTGCATTAGCTCTTTGAACTCCGGATCGAGAGCCTGTTGCTGTCTCCATGCAGTGGGTGAGGCTGTGTGGATAGTCCCATCCTCTAGCTGCACTCCTATCCTCTCAGGGTTTTCGTCTAACTCCTCCTTGTTCTCCTGCGGGGATTCCGCATATGCTTCTTGCTTAATCTCTTCTTGTTTTATCTCCGCCTTCATATTCTCATATGCTTCATAGGACCACTCAGCATCCTCGAGGACATGTGCTGTACAACATATCCGATGATCCGGACCTTGCGGCTATGACGTAGACCCGATCGGTTATATCGGACCCCTCTCGCCATCTGCATCGACTCGATATGATGCACTTCGTATGTACAGTCTGGGGATAGATCCTCCATTTCTGCTGATGATACGAGAGCTGCCACTTCTGAGTGAAACTCTAGCCTGGAGAGGCTGTCAGCGACAACATTTCGCTTGCCGGGTAGATGGACCATTGTAAAATTGAAACATGACAAGAATGCCTGCCATCTCGCTAGACGGCCAGTCTTTTCATGATTCATCAGCCATAGTAAATTCTGGTGATCAGTCCTTACGAAAAACTGAGGTCCACCCCATAAATACTCTCTCAACCGTTTGAGGGCCCAGACCACCGCCAGTGCCTCTCTCTGTCTCGTACAATAGTTTCGCTCCGCCGAGCACAACTTTCTACTTATAAACATGATCGGGCGCAACTTTTTCTCCTCATCTTCCTGTTGTAAGACTGCGCCGATCGCGAACTTTGATGTGTCTGTGTCGACTACGAATTGCTTCGAAAAGTCGGGCATCATCAGCACGAGTCCGCCATCCTTCGGATCTTTGTAAATGAGATCTTTGAGCGTGTTGTACGCTTCTAAGGCTTCATCATCCCACTTCTCAAAATCACCGAAGTCGATCATTCTCTCCAACTTAGCCCGAGTTGCACCCCAATTGGATATGAACTGGCTGTAATATTGCGCCATCGCAAGAAATGAGTGCAGCTCTGTGCGATTCTTCGGCCTCTGCCGGCTCATGATCTCCTCCCTCTTCTCTTTGGATATCGAGACTCTATTGTAAGAGATTTCGTACCCCAAATATGTCACGCTTGTCTTTGCGAGTTGACATTTCTTCAAATTACATTTCAGGCCAAATAGTTTGATACGCGTGAAAATGTCTGTTAGATGGTCGATGTGCTCTTCCATGGTATTGGAGTACACGATAATGTCATCGATGTAACAAAATGCGTACTCTCCCGCCTTCTGTCCTCTTCTCCTCATGAAACCTCCCTCTGTCTGGTCATCATATTTGCTACTCAGCATGCTTTGCATCGCTTTCTGAAAGAGTCCCGGGGCCTGTTTGAGTCCCATCGGAAGTACTTTCCACTGATATATCTCCATTCCTACTACAAATGCAGTCAGCCATCTGGACTTTTCATCCAGTGCAATTTGCCAGAAGCCATTCTTCAGATCAATGACTGAGTATAGCTTGGCGTTCCGCAATACTCGCCTTCCTTCTTCAAGAGTAGGTAATGGATTTCGTTCCTCCTCTAAAATTTTATTGACACGGGCATAGTTAACCGTTAAGCGCCATTCTCCTCCCGGTTTAGGCACCAGTCTCGGTTGGGAAACTATTGGAGATGTCGATCTCTCAATGAAATCCTCATCGAGTAACTGCCGCGCTTGTTCTTCTGCGATCTTTGCTTCATGTATACTCAGATTTGCCCGTCGTGGCGCCGGTGAAGGCTCAGCACCTGGTATTTTACAAATAACCGTAAAAAATATGAACAGAGATAAAGCAGAGGACATATACAAAATAAAACCAACACTTATAAAAGACATGCACGCCTTCCTCACACCTATGCTTACCAACCTCTTCAACAAAGCCATAAATGAAAATAAATACCCAGACGCACTCAAAACAACAAAAGTAATAGAACTATACAAAGCCAGCGACACAAGCATGCCAGCCAACTACAGACCGATATCACTACTACCCATAATAGCTAAAGTATTTGACACAATAATAAATAAACAAATAATGGACCACCTAACAAAACACAACATAATATCACATACACAATACGCATTCCGACCTAACTCAAGCACAACCATGACAGTCCAAACCATAATAAACCAAATACAAAAACATAAAGATAAAGAAGAGCTAGTACTAGCTCTTTACGTAGACCTCTCGAAAGCATACGACACAGTAGAACATTCAAAGTTACTCGACAAACTTCGACGAAATTTTAATTTCAACGAAGGCACAGTCCAGTTCTTTGAATCCTACTTCTCAAATCGCATTCAAGAAGTCCACACACAATATGCCAAGTCCCACAAACGCACCATCACACATGGCATCCCACAAGGCAGCACATTATCCACCACCTTCTTCCTACTCTATATTAACGACATAATCAATATCATACAACAAGGAACAGTATATACATATGCAGACGACACAACACTTATAATAACGGCAAAAACTCCTACAGACTTACAACAAAAAACACAAACAGAAATAACTAAGCTAATAAACTACTTCCATTCTAATAACCTAGTACCCAACCCAACAAAAACAACATACACAATTTTCCATAAAACAAAACAAAATATCACAATAACAATAAACAACCACACCCTCGAGCAATGCCAACACGCAAAACTCCTGGGCATAACACTACAACATAACCTTAAATATGACCAACATATCAACAACATAATCCGTAAACTCCAACCCACAATCAACTCATTATTATATGCTAAAAAATATCTAAACACCAAAACCATGAAACAACTATACTACACACACATATATCCACACCTCATACAAAACATCTCCATCTGGGAGACGCATGACAACAAAAAGAAATATATACAACCACTCATAAAAATACACAAAAAAATAATCAGAATAATTGCAAAAACACACTACCGCGCACATACCAAACCAATCCTAAATCAACTCAAACTACTCGACATCACCCACCTATACACCCTCCGTGTATGCATAGAAAATCACCCATTCATTTACCCTAAAAAACACCTCAACAGACCACTCCACAATAACACATTTACACCAATCAATACCATACATCCATACAAAACCCGATACTCAACAAAAGGCAGCCTCTTTGTTAACCACAAAGACCCATACCTCACCAAGATCTTTGCAGATCAATGGAAATCAATTCCAAAACATATAACAGATGAAACAAAAATAAAGCCATTCAAAAAAGCACTAATGACATATCTACTAAAACATCAGCAAACATCATAATATATGTAACATATGCACACGCGCGAAAAAAAAAAAAAAAAAAAAAAAAAAAAGAGAGAGAGAGAGAGAGAGAGAGAGAGAGAGAGAGAGAGAGAGAGAGAGAGAGAGAAAGGGAACACCAAGCTTGCTCCTTTGTCTACTACCTGAAGGAGACTCTCCGGATCAATCGACGTATATGGTCAACCACGCCCACTCTCAACTCCCCCCTCTCTCTCTCTTTCTCTCCTTTCTCTCTCTCTCTCTCTCTCTCTCTCTCTCTCTCTCTCTCTCTCTCTCTCTTTCACTTCTTCCAGATGGAAAAGAAAAGAGAGGGGGGGCCGCCGCACATAAACGACTACACCTTAACAATAACATATATACATAACATAACAACATAATATTAATATCACCTCACAATATATCTAAACAGAAATATTAATTTTAATAACTATAATATAATATTAATACTGAGCAGCTGAATACTAATTTAATATCGATATCTTCCTTAATAAGCTCAACTAGTACTGAATAACTAGGTTTCCACCTTAGATAAAGGTATAACTTACTAGCTATACTTTTCACGTGGACGTTCCCTGAGTCCAATTGTAAAATTGTTCTCTCAATAAAAAAAAAATGAAGAAGAAGAAGAGAGAGAGAGAGAGAAGAGAGAGAGAGAAGAGAGAGAGAGAGAGAGATGAGAGAGAGAGATATGAGAGAGAAGAGAGACACAGACAGACACAGACACAGACACCACCCCTCTCAAGTGCGGCAAAAACCTCCACACAGTCATTCAGAATACTACGTTGTCCTTTGTATCCTGGTCCTGTGAAAATTGCCGTTTTTCTTCGCTCGTGATTGTTTCCCTCCCCGAAATTCCTCCGGGCGGGGGCCCAAAAAACATTTTCCCGCCCCCGTTGTGCACGACCAGCTCGCCAAAATCGCCGGGTCAGCGGCCAATGCCCGAAATAGCAGCTGTCCTCTTTCCTTCTTCGCTTTTATTGAGAGAACAATTTTACAATTGGGCTCAGGGAACGTCCACGTGAAAAGTATAGCTAGTAAGTTATACCTTTATCTAAGGTGGAAACCTAGTTATTCAGTTGATTGTATTAAAGGAAAATATTAAATTTGTATTTAGCGGCTCGGTATTATATATATCTAGTATTAATATTATTAATATTAATATTTATGTTTAGATATATTCAGTAGTGATAATATTATAATATGATATGAATATATATGTTATTGTAAAAGTGTAGTAGTTTATGTCTGGCGGCCCCCCCCTCTTTTCTTTTTCGTGAGAAAAAGTGAAAGAGAGAGGAGGAAGTTGGGGCTGTGCGTGGTTGACCATATACGTTGGCTGATCAGGGAGTTCTCCTTCAAGTAGCAGACAGGGGAGCAAACTTGTTGTTCCATCGTTTTTTTTTTTTTTTTTTTTTTTTTTTTTGCGAGTGTTTATATTTATAGATATTATGATGTTTGTTGATGTTTGAGTAGGTATGTCATTAGTGCTGTTTTGAATGGTTTTATTTTTGTTTCATCTGTAATATTTTTTGGGATTGATTTCCATTGATCAGCGAAGATCTTGGTGAGATATGGGTCTTTGTGATTGACAAAGAGGCTGCTTTTAGTTGAGTATCGCGTTTTGTATGAATGTATGGTATTGATTGGGGTAAAGGTGTTATTGTGGAGTTGTTATTATCTTTCCTACCTCACCCACTACCTTCCTACCTGTACTGCCTACCATGAAAAGAAAGATCTAACGAAATCTATTCGAGTGGTACTAGTACCCACATACGCGTCTTCAGTTCAGTCCTTCAATGCTCGTCTCTATTAATTCTCGTTCCCTTCTCTTTTTCTGCTTACACCTGCTTCCACTGCTGCTGCTGCGACGCAGCCACTGCTTACGAGTAGGCAGGAGAGAGCAGGAGTAGGATTTGGAGTAGTTGTAGCAGTGACGTTGGAGGAGAGTTGAGATGATGAAGAGGAAAGAGTAGTAGTAGGAGTACGAGAGATCTTACGAGAGTAGAGTAGACTAGTTACATAGTAGTTGGAGGAGGAAAGTAGCAAGACGAGGAGTAGGAAGAAGAAGTAGGAGTAGGAGGAATAGGAAAGAGGAGAAGTAAGAGGTGGAGGATGAAGAGGATGAGGAGGATGAGGGGGACTAGGAAGAAGAGGAACCCTCCTTGAAGAGGAGAAGGGTAAACTAGGAAGACTAGGAGTAAAAGGGGAGAAAAGAAGAAGTGGGAATAGGTAAAAGGAAAGAAGAGAAGTAAGAGGTGGAGGAATAGGAGGATGAGGAAGAGGAGAGGACTAGGAGGAAGAGGAATCCTGGAAGAGGAGTAGGAGTACGAGTAAGAGTACCAGTCGTAGTAGGAAGTCTGCGTAAGAGGAGTAGGAAAAGGAGTAGAAGCGAAGGTAAGAGGAGGAGGAGGAAAACGACAAGGAAGAGGCAGAAGAAGAGGACTACGAAGAGGAATAATAGAACAGAGTAGGAAGAGGAGTAAGAATAAGGAGAAGGAGAAGGGGTACGAGTAGGAGTAAGAGGAGGAAGAGGAAGAGGAAGAAGATGCCAAAGATAGAGAGAGAAAGAGATAGAAGAGGAGAAGAAGACTAAGTTGAGAGAGAGAGAGAGGAAAGGAGAGGAGAGGAGTAGGAAGAGCGGGAGCAGGTGGAGGAGCAGGAGTAGGAGCAGGAGTAGGAGGAGTAAAAAATATAAATAAGAGTGGCAGTAGGAGGGCAGCAATGCAGCAGCGGTGGTAGGGGCAGCAGCAGCAGTAGCAGCACAACTGCTTCTTCTCTTACTCATCCTCCTCTTCCTCCTCTTTCTCATTTTTGTCTCTTCCTCTTACTCCGAGGCGTACTACTACTACTACTACTACTACTACTACTACTACTACTACTACTACTACTACTACTACTACTACTACTACTACTACTATTACTACTACTATTACTACTACTATTCATCCTCCTTATCCTCCTCCTCCTCCTACTACTACTACTACTACTATTACTACTACTACTACTACTACTACTACTACTACTACTACTACTACTACTACTACTACTACTACTACTACTACTACTACTACTACTACTACTGCTACCACTACTGCTCCTGCCCCTACTCTTACTCCTACTCCAACTCCTATACCTCAGTTTCTCATGCTCGACTACTCCTACTCCTAATCCCGCTCGTACTATTCTTATTCCTATTCCTACGCCTACCACTGCTACTCGTAGGCTAGTGCTGCTCTTGCTTCTGTGCTGCTGCCTAGTGCTGCTGCTGCCGATATCTGCTGCTGCTGCTACTACTACTACTGCTGCTGCACTACCTAGTGCTGCTGCTGCGGCTGCTACTACTGCTGCTGCTCCTAGTGCAGCTGCTGCTGCTGCTCCTAGTGCAGCTGCTGCTGCTACTGGTGCTGCTGTTGTTGTTCTGATGTTGCCAGTGTTATTGCCGCTGCAGCTATTACTTGCAGCAGCAAATGGTTGTAGAAGCAACAGCACTAACAGCAGCAACAGCAGCAGCCTTAATATGTCCTTTCCTACCCATCTCCCTTCCAAATTCTGTGGCGGGTGGTTGCAAAGGTAAGTCGATAGTTCGGTCGGTGGGTTGGTAGGTAGACAGGCAGGCAGGCAGGCAGGCAGGTAGGTAGGTAAGTAGGTCAGTAGGTTTTTCCACCATTTCACCCCTCTTGCCCCCCTGGGGCCTGGGAGAATTCGGGGCTCTGAAAATTTTCCGGCCCTAACCACCCCCCCCCCCCCCCGGCCTTCTCCCGAAAATCGGGGAAACAGTTTTTTCTCCACCCCCCCCCCCCCCGCGGCCTTCCCCCCGGCCTGCGCCCAACTTTCGGGGGGAAACTTCCTTGCCGATTTTCTTTGACGTTCGTCTGCGGCCCACTCGAGGTTCTCGATACTGAACGCCCCGGCCCATGCACAAATGAATTCATATGTTATGTTGAGTAATCCTGCCAAGGGTTTTTGCAGAGAAGTACGGTACAAAAAAAAACTAGGGAAACATAGGTTGAAAATTAGTTTGTCAAAATTCAGAACATACTCTGGAACACAGCAATACCTTTAATAGATTGAAAAACTAAACCTCCGGCTACCTATTCCCAATAAAAACATTGAATTCTGTGCAAACAGCACTTCAAAATCTTGAATATTGAATGAGTTTACCTGCTTTGAAGTTGATGGGGGCTCTAACGACCACTAGAACCTACATATGGCAAGTCCTGAAAATAATTGCCTACTCCAGGAAAATTATTCATTTTCCTGGTCCCGCCGGCAAATTTTGCAGGAACCAGGAAAAATTGTCAGGTTCAGCCAAATCCTGAAAAATGTTTGAGATACTGACAAATTTTTCCAGGAAATGAAAATATTTTCAGCTTTCGACTCGCCAATTTTTGTCAGGTCCTGAAAATAATTGCCTACTCCAGGAAAATTATTTATTTTCCGGGTCCCGGCAAATTTTGCCGGAACCAGGAAAAATTGTCAGGTTGGCAGGAAAAGCAAAGTATGATTTCCAAATGCTGAAAAATGTTTGAGGTACTGACAAATTTTTCCAGAAATGAAAATATTTTCAGCTCTCGACAATTTTTGTCAGATCCTGAAAATAATTGCCTACTCCGGGCCACGGGAAAATTATTTATTTTTCTGGTCCCGGCAAATTTTGCAGGAACCCCTGGAAATTTTGTCAGGTTCAGGAAAAGAAAAATATATTTCCAGATCCTGAACAATGTTTGAGGTACTGACAAATTTCTCCAGGTCCTGACAGTATTTTCATCTCTCGACAATTTTAGTTAAGTCCTGAAAAAATTGCCTACTGCAGGAAAAATATTTATTTTCCGGGTCCCGGCAAATTTTGCGGAAAACAGGAACAAATTGTCAGGACCCGAAAACTTTTCTGCTTGTAGCAAAAAAAAAAAAAAAAAAAAAAAAAAAAAAAAAAAAAAAAAACACTGAACTAAGAAAAATTTTCAGGAACCAGCCTCCGGAAGAAATAAATATTTGCCTGGTCCCGACAAAATTTGTCAGGATCCGGAAAAAAGTGCAGGGTCCGGCAAAATGTGTCAGGTATCGGAATAATATTTTTTTTGTGGACATCACCCCCCGAATTATCCGGTAAAAAACTTATTTGTAGATTTCGTCTGGCCGGACACGTCTGAAATGCCAATTTGATCCTGGTCTTTTGGCGGCTTTTTGTCTTTGCGTCACTGAGCTAATATAACGAGACATCATTCTCTTTTTTGAGGACTGTGTTTGGTTATATTACCGACTTTCTCTTCCATTGAGCTATCGTTGGGGATAGTACATTTGGATTCCATAGCTAAAGGCTGATTTCTTTTCTGATCTGTCGTACAGACATCAGATAAGCACAAATTTATTTTTCGCTGATCTGTCGCACAGACATCAGACGAAAACAAACACTCCTACTCATCCTCAAACAAAAACTTACAAACAAGCAATCAATCTGTCACAAGCTGGCATAACCTTTAGCCCTTGTGCACATTTGGCTTCTGTGTGCTCTTCTACAAGACACCAGACCACACCTACTCCACTCCCTCTTGCTGCTTGCATAAAGCCAAGTAGGATAAGTGCGAAACAAACATCAGACAAACACACAGACGGAGGAGAAACGAGCAAAGCACTCCCACTCTCTGTTCTGAACCATTTTCCTTGCATTTTCTCTGCAGAAACCAGAGGAGATTACACATCTCTCACACAAGAGCAAGACAAATATCGAAGCACTGTCCGACGACAGACT
This sequence comes from Paulinella micropora, assembly GCA_019918135.1. Lineage (NCBI taxonomy): Eukaryota > Cercozoa > Imbricatea > Euglyphida > Paulinellidae > Paulinella > Paulinella micropora. The sequence continues at coordinate 130,841 of WBZZ01006157.1, forward strand.
GACTTCTACAAAACAGCTCTTTTGACCAAACTATTGTTATCTCTGTGTAGGGCCTGACGCCCCATAACTATTTCAACAGAGAAAAGGAAGAAGGAGAAGAAGGTTGCATAGAGTGATAAGAATAACAGAGAAGAAAAAAAAAAGAAAAAAAAGAAAAAAAAAAGCAGACGTGACTCTCATAACATAAGATGGAAGACGAGAATGAGCAGGCTGGTGTGACACCAACTGATTATGGTCCTAGTGAAGGAGGAGAGGAGCAGGAGACTCAGTACTCAGAAGAGAGGGGGGATAAAGATGGAGAGGAGAGAGAGGAGTATACGTATACAGCCGATGTAGAGTCGACAGGGGGGGGGGGGGGGAGGGTAATGCACAAGAAGCGAGTGCAGGTCAGACTGGAGGCGAGGCAGAGAGATAGATGGAGGATGTTGGCCAGAATATCCCAAATACATGGGAGCAGTTGGCTACATATGATGATGAAGAGTCCTTCTTCCTTAACTACCCAACCTATTATAAAACACACATCTACATTCCTTACGAGAAAAGGAATAGACCAGGACAAAGGTCAAAGCAACCTCCTGATCGAAATTCCCGGCCTTGCGAAGCCTTTCTTCAACAAAGTGAGGTTTGAGCACGAAAGAGTGCCATTGCAGGATATCAAGTATGGCGACACTCTTACACTGTGCGACATATACGACATATCTGCAACACTCTACGCTGCTGTGCTCGTTGCGGAATTTTATGAACGCACAAACATACAGTGGAAAAATAAACGCACAACTGCAGCATGGCTGTCTGTCTGTGGTGTCCCCACTGATATCAAGAATCTAGAAAGAAAGTTCGAAGGTAGAAACCAAAGTGGCATTAAGTTTGCCCTTGAGGCTTTTGTAACTGCCTTCACACGGGCTTAAAACGAAATGTACAAAGCACTGAAAGACAACACAAGGCAACATCCTGTTTACGAGGAGGTTACCAGTCTTGTCAGGTGCTTGAACGCCTCACACAACTCCATAAGGGCCTCTTTGAGGGGAAGGAGCAAAAACCAACATGGAAACAATGGGCCCACACGAAGAATCACACTCTCATTAAAGGCACTCTCACAACAATCCCAAATAATAACAGAGCTGATAAGTCTTCCATGAGAGAAAAGGCACACTTCCTCTCTAGTGCCACAGGGCTTGCACAGTTCGTGACTCATCTAGCACGACAGGTGAAAGAAGAAGAGACGAGACAGAAAGAGGAGAAGGAGCAGAAGGAGAAGATAGCTGTGGCAATGGCAGTAGCACGGGTGGCGGCTCCACAGCCAACGGCTCCACCTACCACATCTAACCCAGCTCCCAAGAAAGCAGGAGGAGGATCCACAGGAGGAGGACCCTAAGGGGGGGGGACAGTAATTAACTTGACTGACTCCCAGAAGAAAAAGCAGGCGCTGCAGGCAGCCCTAGCTAAATCAAAATTGGGGGAGGGGGCCTTAAGCTCTATGCTATCACTGCCAATGAGGCTGACACAGAGAAGACCCTCATGACTAAGCTCAATGAGATGGACAGATGCTTCCAGCAAAACCAGTGTGAGGTGGAGCAGGAGTATGAAGTCCTAGAACATCTCTGTGATCGATCCCTCCTTGGAGCTGGTTTTGATCGTATAACTTACGAGAAGTACAGAGGAGAGGAGGAGCTAGCAAGGAAAGGTGGACATGCAGAGATGAGTTGTACTCTGGCCATTGCTGCCCTCATTCGATACTTTAAGGCAAGTGGATACCAACACTTGTGCACGGGCATATTGATTGGGTTTGAAATTTTCGACTTAGTATCGGAGCAGTTGCAGTCTGTCACTCAGCTTGCATCTGTCTTAACAAATGTGGGCACCCAGTACACTCTCTTTTATAACCACAAAGCCATACTCCTATATTTCCTCAGTGCTTTGCACGTCTACAACAAAAATAAGCTCACACTGCTCATGCAAGACTGCAAAACCTTCGACAAGGTAAAGCACTTGAACTTTTTGGAGATGAGCGTCTTTGAGGCCACGACTAAGGCCGTGAGCCCAAAAATGTTGTGGACCGAAGTAATGACCGCTTGTCAGAGGCTCGACAGCCAGACAGCATCCTTGATCGGTTCTGCATCGGCTTCTGCTCAACCGCAAGCCGCACATACGCAACGATCTCTAGGAAAGCGACCAAGAGAGAACAGTCGTGAAGCTAACACACCTTGTATTCGTTGGTGGGCACGGGCACAATGCTTCAAACACACAAATAAGAAATGTCCGTACAACCACGATGTCGAGGACACCCGCATCTGAAACACACTCCTCAAGAACGTACGGTCGGACGAAACCAACACCGTCGCCGTTCTGCGCCGACTGCGCAATGATCAGGGGTGGAAATTACAGGATGTCGCGGACCATGACCACGAACTAGCTGACGCGATCAATTCTCTTTTCGCTAGAGATGATCAGAAGACGGCAGCCATAGAAGCCGCAAGTAGAGGAAGAGGTGGAACACGAGGAAGAGGAGGAGGGAGAGGAATCAATCGAGGAGGAGGAGCCCCTTTCGCACGAGGCACATATACTCGCGGGGGGGAGAGAGGATTTGTGAGAAGAGGAGGAGGAAGAGGTGTATTTCAAGGTAGAGGAGGAGGAAGATGGGTTGGCCGAGGTGGATACGGCAGCGCAGAGCGCCCGTACCACAGAGATGGGGGCTGGGCAGACGGCTCGAGCTCAAGCTCGAGTTCCTCAGCACCACAGGCCTATGCGACATCAGGCGCAACCACTACCGACACTGATGCCGACTCAGGTAACAGATTTGAGGTAGTCCAATGACTAGAGAAGGAGGGAGAAAACAGAACAACATGCATTACACGATACACCGTTGTGCAGGTCCCAACCAAGGGTACCAGTGAGTCTAAGAGCACACAGCAGGCCACAGACCAACTCAAAGGTAGTACAATACCAGTACACCCATCACGACAACAAACAGTGCATGCTGCTAATAGGCAGGCGAGTAAAGCGCTGGCAAAGAGAAAGCAGGCGGGCCTGTCGCAGCCACAGCCGAAGAAAGTAAGAATGGAACCGGCAGTTAATCTTATCAACTTGCCGAGACAGACAATAGACAAGGAGGATGGAGGACATCAACCTCTCCTCACGGTCTCAAACAGAGAAAGCAAGGACAATCATCCTTTGCCTGTGAACAATACTCAAAAAGACATTACAAAAACGGCGGAAAGGGAGGAGGAGGCGAACCTCGAGAAAAGGATACATATTTTAGAACACAAGCTCCTTGTATTGGCCTTAAAAAGTCACCGGCCAGACGCTTTATGCTATACGAACCTTTTTTGTGAAACATTAAATACCTTTATAAACGTTGGTAATGATACTATGGCAAATATTAATATTGTCGGCCGGAAATTTACTACGAAACACCATGCGTGGTTAGAAACTAATATGAAAAAATCATCTGGCACTGAAAGGAGTTAGTAGTCGGACGGATATAACGGGCATCATCACTTTAAATTTTCAAATTGAAATCCGGACGAGTATATCGAGTGGACTTATACGTTGTCCCCGAATATCACGGATCTGTTCTTTTGTCGTACGACCAACTGGCGACAATGAACGTAGTGATTGATTGCGCCGCCAAAAGAGTCATATACGGCGTAGAGCCAGGAGAAGAATATACTGTCGACTCTCTCCATGCTATTGACTCATACGAGGCCCTACACCTAGGGGTAGCATCGGAAGGGAAGCAGGTGGCCATTACACACGCATATGAGGCATATATGCCAACGGACGCGGTGTCTAAAGATGGTTCAAACCTGTCAGACAAGAGAGAGGCGGAGGTCTATACGGCTACAGTCTCTATACAATGGGATAAAAAGTCGATAGACGATCTCATTGAAAAGAGGAAAGAGGAGATTATATGCATGGGAAAAAGGTGCCCATCGTTGGCGAGATTTGAAGAAGGAGCAGGGGCCGATGTATATATTACCAACGGGTATTGCTTTCACGTAAAGGTGGAAGAGAAGGACAGACAGGAGTTTATACCGAGGAGAAGGGGACGACTCCCTGATATCCCGGCAGAAGATATTAAAAGCTTTATTACCGAATTCTGGGGTGACGAGCCTACGTGGCCGCGCTCACTGACAGAAGTGAAAAAGTGCCTGCGCACTCTTTTTGAAAATAATAAACCATATACGGTCATATATGGGCGCAGGAGATACGGGACCGGCTTATTGATCATCCGATACCGGTGCCCTCACGGAAGCAACACTTAGTGGTGGCTTGTCGTCTCGGGACTCGTGAGCAGAGCAGTGCATACAAGCGGAAGCTCAGAGACCAGGACAAGTTGAAATTGATTCCTCAAGCATTCACATGCTTCGATGGTTTCTACACCCGAAAAGCTCCGTTGCAATATGCAAGATTAATAGATATGTTGGTAGGTCTGGCGGAGGACGACGAACCAGACACTGCCACATATGAAAAAACGGGAATGGACGATATATCAGAAGAAGAGTTGGGCTTGGAGGAGGACAGAGCACCCCTCAAGCATCACAAGAGAATGTCAGAGGAGGAGTTTAAGGCGGCGATAGACGAGAAATTGGCAGGAGGAGCAGGTACGGAGAAGGAGAAAGAGGTTTTGAAAGAGAGATTGAAGGCAAACAAAATGATTTTTGACCCCCCCTCAAGCGGGAGGTGTCAAGCCGGAAGACTTCACCGTAGTGTTTTGTTTACAATGTCTTCTGTTGTGTTATGTAGTTTGAAGCTTGGATGTGTTTGTTTGTTTTCTTCCGCTCTCTCTTCTTGTTGTTGTTTGTGTTCGGTTGTTGGTATGCTGTTGCTTGTTTTTTTACCTATTGTTATGTAGTGATCGTTGAGTGCGTTTGCTATTTCTATGGGGTCTGTGTGTGTTTTGTTGTTGTACTGTATTGTGGTTGGTGACGCTCTCGGTGGTTTGTTGTTAGGTACTAATTCTCTGAGTTTTCTGTGTTGTTTTTTTGGGTTGTTTTTATTTTCTTCTAGCGTCTTCATTATTTCGTCTTTTTTGGCTTTGTGTATTATTTTGTCGACTTTGTACCTCTGTGTCCTGTATGTCTGTTTGTTTTCTGTTGTCGGGTTATCTCTCCATTTTTTATATAGTAGGTGCTTTTTTCTTATTTGCCTCTTTATTATGGGGCTGCACCAGCTTTTTCTTCTATTGCATTGCTTGGGTTTTCGTTCGAAGTGTTCTATTACTTTTGTTATTGTTGTTTGTATGTCTCTAAACTTTTGGTTTGTGTCGCTGCTTTCTGTGTTGTCCTGCGTGATGTATTCTAACTGTGTTTTGAGGTTTGCTAGGATTGCGTCTTTGTTTTTGTCGTACATGTTTTTGGTAAGTCTGGGTGTGTTGTCTGTGTCTGGTTTTCTTGTGCGGGTGTGTATTATTGCGTATATGGGGTGGTGGTCTGATATGCATGGGCTTATAATGTTTGATTCTATGTTGGCATTGATGTTGGTGATTATCATGTCTATGAGTGTGTGGGATGTTGTGTGGACCATGTCGTGTCTTGTTGCTTTTGTTATTGTTGTGTAGATGTTGTTGTGTACCATTAGGTTTTGAAAGTCTGTGTGTGGTTTATGCATGTTGTCGAGTAGGTTGTAGTTGATGTCACCTACTAGTGTTATTGTGCTTGTAGGCGTTTTCTGTAGTATGCTGTTTATGTTATTTTGTAATGCATGCATGAATTGTTTGTCTATGAGTGTGCGTCTATACATACCTATTATTGTGTGTATTGGTTTGTTTTTAAGTTTATTATTATATATTCTTAGTGTTAGTGGAGTTTTGCATGAGTCCGATATGGTTTGTTTATCGACTATTGTAATGTGCATGTTGCTTTTATAGTATATTGAGATGTCGATGTGATGTTTAGCTGTGTATGTAGGGATTGGAAATGCGTTGTTACTGGTTGGTTGGGTTATGTAGTTATCTGTGAGTATGATGATGTCTGGTTGGAAGGGTAGGAGTTGTAGGTATGTGATTAGGTCTTGATGGTGTGCTTTGAGGGAGTGGATGTTGGTGTGGTATATTGTGATTGTATTGTTGTGTGTGTTGTTGTTTTTATTGTTATTGTTATTTTTATTATTATTGTTGCTGTTGTTTTTTATGTTCTTATTATATGTTTTATTTTTGTTATTTTTTGAAGTGAGAGACAGGTATGGTTTGAAGGATTGTGGGAGGAGGTTAGGGTGGGTGAGATGCTCTGGGTGTTTATTTTGGGTGCTCATTTAGATGTTCATGGGTGTGTTGTTGTGCTGTTGGTTTGGCTTGTGGGGTATGTGTAATTCTTTGATGATTTTGATGTCTTCTTCTGTCTTGATTACCAACCTGTGCTCCTTTGTCTGCTCCTTGAAGAAGACTTCGCCGTCTCTGGTCCAGACGTAGATGGTAGCGCCAGTGGCATCAATGAGCTCTTTCTTTAGCTTGATTGCATGTTTTAAGAGCATGAGGGTGTTTGGTGGGAGGCTTTCGTTGATGAATATTTTGAATGTTTGGTCTACGAGGTGTGTGCCTGTCCAGTCTACTGTTTCGTGGGTGAGTGGTTGGAGTGGGTCGTGTTTTTTGAAGTGGGTTTTGATGTTGTTTGTGCTGAAGCGCACTATGATAGCAGGGGGTTGTTTGGGTTCCTCTCGTCT
>WBZZ01006157.1:142500-155000 GCA_019918135.1 Paulinella micropora
CAACTGGAGAGGGGCAGACCAAGCATAAGAGTCAAATAACGACAAGCCGGACAACACTTGATGCCACTATGTAATGTACGGGCCGGCCGACAATCCCTTTACCCGCTTGGGGGAAGCCGATGTAAGCGGTCGACCCCCACGCCGAAGACTGACTCCTCATTCGAAGGCGCCCTCGACCGACCGATACATGACATGAAGCATCCCGGCTGTCGAATAAGTAAAAATAATTAGTCCACGTCCAGTGCGAGTCTCCCATGAGAACTCGTGCCCCCGAGCCTAGCTCTTTCACCTCAGGCATTAAAAGAAATGCCCCGTCTTGATCTCCCCTTTCCCGTAGAAAAATCAAAGTAGCCAATGATCCGTAAGCGACATCAGACTTCGTAGCTTCACGTTTTGACTTGTTTCCGAGGTCGTCCTCGACCCCTGTGCTCTACTGCTTCCGACTGCGTCTCTTTAGCACTTCTCTTCTTCGCCGCCACTTCTTTCTCACATCTTGCTGCACCTATCAACAAAAATGATATGCCCGCACTTTGGACTTCGTCCCAAATACGAAGCGGAATCCTCCTTTCCTCTGTTAACTCGAACGGCATATCCAACACCACCCTTGGCATCATTTGCACCGTCCATGGTGTAAAATCCTCATCGTCCTTCTCGATGGACGCATCCCACTGCTCCAAATCTTTGCCGTCTCGAAATACTGGCGCAAAGATTCTTTCCCGCGTCATATCAATAACACTCTTGCTCCTCCAAAAGTGCATTGTCGGAGCAAGTCCCAACGCAGCGTACCCGCGTTCTAGGCTGTACATACGTAACCTGCATTAAAAAGAAATAATCAAAGTCCTTATCCATGACCGTATCCTCGTGCGGTCGACATAGATAGAACTTATCAACCTGCCAGTCGATCTTAGCCACTTCCTTACCGGCTATCCACGGTTTCTTCCATACCGTGCCTTTCCGATCCGACATTTCCGATGACTTCGGAATTTCCCTCCCATCTTTGACGTCTACCTTGACGTCCGAAGCCGAACGATCCTGTTGTCCAGCATTCCTGGCCTCAGCCTTTTCTTCCTTCTGTTGCTTTCGCAACGCCTCCTCACGCTCCTTGCGCGTAAGCAATGCTGGCGGCTGTCTAAACGCTGGTGCAATACGCCTCAGCGCTTGTTCCTCATTCTCGTCCTCCAGCAAATAAGGACTGAACTTCGCCAACCGACGAACATGAGCAATCTGTTCCCTTCCACGTGCCCCCGTAGGTGCAATCTTGTAATTGTACGCACCCGTCTGACGTACTATCTTAAATGGCCCATGCCACTTATTGTAAAACTTAATCGATACCCCTTTCGGTACCGTCGGTACATACAGCAACACTGTATCACCTTCCTTGTACTCCACATGAGAGTACTTTCCCATTTCCTGTTCCCGCTGAACCTCTCTCAGCGTCTCCCGACACTTCTCAATCGCACTCCGTGCTTCCGCGATCGCTCGTAAGCGAACTCCTAACAGTTCACACGGTTCCCACTTATCAGGCGGAAACAACAGTTCCGTCGGCGTGTTTAACGCCCGTCCATAGACCACCTGATGCGGACTGACACCCCGCGCGTGTCCGCCTAACGACGCCGAAGCTAAATTGTTGACAGCAAACGTGAACATAGGTACCACATATACCCAGTTAAGCTGGCTGTTCTTACAATAAGTCTTCAACGCTGCCTTCAACGTCCTGTGAACGCGTTCAATCTTACCATTCGCCATTGGGTTAAAAGCAGTCACATACTGCCAATCGAACCCAAAGAACTTGGCAATCCTTTGCGAAACCTCATTCGCGAAACTCGTTCCTCTATCCGAAATAATCCTTCTCGGTATCCCAATACGGCCGAATACCTGATCAATCAGCGCCGCCGCTGTCACTTCCGCTGTCACATCCGTAGCAGGGACAGTAATGACATAATTGGAAGTTCGATCAATAACCGTTAAGAGATATTTGAATTTTTCCGTTCCCGCCTCTGGAAAAGGACCCACATGATCGATATGCAAGGTATCGAAAATATCCAGAGTGATATCAGATTCACCCTTAAGCCCCATCTTCGGCCTATATGGCAACTTGGCCATTTGACAATGAGAACAACCCTTCACAAACTCCTTAACCCGTTCTCCCAGGTCATTCCACCAAAAGCGTCTCCTTAACGACCACGTCATCCTTTCCACCCCCGGGTGGCTCTGCATAGGACAATGATGCGCCGCAATTAACAAAGACGTTCTGAGTTCCTGCGGAACCCATAACAACCATCGATCCTCCTCATTGGTATATACGCCATCTTTTCCCATATACCAAAGGAGTCCATCCTTTAGTACCAAGCACCGCTTGAGTTTCCTTATGTCAATGTCCTCGGGCCTTGCCTGTGGATTGAGCAGATGTTCTCTCAACTCCTTATACTCCGTACTTTCCTTTGTGAAAGTCCGAAAAGTTTCCACCGACGCCAGTCTGACTGCCGTGTCAGTTTCCAAACTGGAATCGAACCTTTTCCGGATGTGCCTCCGGTAACTGAAAAAGATGTTCCTCCTTAACTTTTTCTTCATCCTCCAAGTTAATGCACATCGGGCCCTTCGGTAACAAGACCGCGTTAAAGGCACCCTGCCTTCCTTCCATAACATCCTCCCCCTCTTTCCTATCCGCGGTCCTTGCTTCCGCCCATAGGATATCCTCACACACCTCTCTCGCGATCGGCGAGTAACAGCATGCACATTTGTCTCGTGCCGCTACCTCGACTGCTTCCAACGCAGACACTTCCTCGCTGCGCGTGTCACGTTGATTGTTATTATGCGTGAACGGATGATACCAAAGCCCCGATGGCAACTTGGTGTCTTCCGCTCCCTGTTCCTCCCAATCATGTAGATCCACATCATGACCCATGATTGCGAACACCGCCCCCGGCGTTCGAAATTCAAACTGTGCCATTCGCACCTCCTTGACCGTATTACGTCGCTGTAAATCATCAACGGCCTTATCCTTCTGTCCACTCTTGTCCTCATACCGAGAACAAAAATCAGGGACAACATTCCTTTTGCCCTTGATGTAATGAATGGTGAAGTCATACTCCGCCAATTCCAACTGCCACCTGGCCAACCTACCTGTATGATCTCCAGACATGAGCCATTGCAGGTTATGATGGTCCGTTCTAACCAAAATGTTAGGAGTACCCCACAGGTATTCCCGCAACCTCTGGAAAGCCCACACTATAGCGAGTGCTTCCCGCTGCCTTGTGCAGTATTCCTTTTCCGCCGGTATCAGCTGCCGGCTGATGAACATAACGGGCCGCAACTGCCCAATGGACTTGTCCATCTGTTGAAGCACCGCTCCTACCGCGTACGAAGACGCGTCAGTGTCGAGCACGAACTGTTCCTTCCAGTCAGGTAACATAAGAACTCGACCTCCCTGCCTTGGGTCTTTAGCGATCTCATCCTTGAGCTCCGCTATCACTCTCGTGACTTCCTCCGGCCATGGGTCGTCCCCGACCCCTTGCTTCAGGAATTTCCTGACCACCGCTACTCTTTCCGCAAACCCCGGAATGAATTCACCATAATACTGAGCCAGCGATATAAAGGAATGTAAGTCCGTCCGAGTCTTTGGCATCGGCATAGACGCTACATAGTTCCTCTTTTCATATGCAATCGCACACCGACCCTCTGAGATCTCATATCCCAGGTACTGTATCTTTCTTTGTGCGAAGTCACATTTCTGTGCATTCAAGCGCAATCCAAACGCGCTTATACGTCGCAAGACGTCCTGCACGTGTTCCACGTGTTTCTCCATACTCTCTGAATAAATGATAATATCATCTATGTAACAGAAAGCATAATCCTCCGTCGACCCAAGACGAACCACCGTCGCCTCATCGTCGTACTCCTTCCCCAGCATCTTAGTCATAGCATGCTGAAATAGACCCGGAGAGCACTTAAGACCCATCGGTAATACCTTCCACACGTATGTAGTCATTCCGACCATAAACGCTGTGAGATACCGACATGACTCATTAAGAGGGATTTGCCAAAACCCGCTCTTAAGATCAAGCGTAGTATACACCTTCGCATGCTTGAGCCGGTTGATCCCCTTCCTGAGATCCGGTACCGGTGTCTCGATCTGCTTCAGAATCTTATTGATCCTATAGTAATTGATACACATACGTAAGGACCCATCCGGCTTGGGCGCCATACGCACAGGTGAAGACACCTCCGATAAGCGTGCCTCAATGATGTCCTTCTCCAAAAGCTCCTGAGTGATCTCCCGAGCCATCCGATCCTCGTGATAGCTCATACGTGACGGTCTCCTGTGACCCACCACGTCTTCACCCAGCTTCCGTCCAAAGTTAGCCTCGTAACCCCGAACAGAGCCCGCCTCAAGAGGCCCAAATACCTCCATATTATTCTCCAAGATACCCTTGAGGGCATCTCGCTCCTTCATAGTACCTTCCCAAGTACTATATTTCTCCGCAATAGCCTTTTCCGCGGCTATCCTAGCCTCCTCAATCTCCTTATGAGAGGCCTTACGTGATAACTGCGCCACATCCTCCATCGGAATAGGCCGCTCATCCTCACGTACCATCGTCCCATGGTACCTAGTTTCCTCCTTGCCTCTCCACTGGGCAAGCTGTGCCACATGATCTATGATAATGGCATATTGCATTGCATGCGTGCGGTGATATATACCCGATATCCAAGAGAAGGCTTGCTTTCTCACATCCGCCATCTCACGTTGCATTAACTTGGCCCCATAAGCCAACGCCTTCTCCTTCGTCCCCAATCGTAAAGCCAAGACCAGCTTATGGCCTCTATGTGGGATCGGGACCGGGTCATCAATAAGATGATCCTCTATATCCTGCCACCACATTTCCGTCCGAGTTCCCACTGGGATGACTATAGTGAAATCATCCACCGATAGCCTGTTTTTCAAGACCTCCTTAATGGCCTTGACTCCCTTAGGGAAAAACAAATTATCATCCCAGTGACTCTTCAAGAAGGCTTCTACGATCGGCTTAGGCTGCTTGACCGGCAGCTTATGTTGGGTAACATTCCAAACCACATGAGACGTCGTGGTCGAATGCACATCTATATAGACATGCTGATCACCGGCATCCTCCATGCCCGCAATCGTACCCCGCAACTATTCCGCTTTTGCTGCGTAGAGGTGTTCCAACCTCGCGTCTATCGCGGCCACTACCGCCTCATCCTTTGCGGAATCCCTACAGTCCACGTTCACGACCCTCACGTCGCGTGGGTCCCTGTAGGCCCAGCCAAAGGTTGTGGTCATGACATATTCCGTCTCCTGTATCTTGTCGTCAGAATTGTCAGCAACCACACTTGCTTCCCCAGAGTCCCCCGACTCTACTGTACATACATGGAAGAACGAGGCTGTTACAGGCTCCTGAATGTGGGGTGTGACCGAAGGCTCCGTGCCCTCGGACACCACCTTTGTCCACCCCCAGTCAGCGCGCATGACTGGTGAGACACTCACATCCAAATCGTGCGCTACCGCACATTGGCCTTCCCGCCGTAAAGGTTCATACGGTACTACCTCGTACCGCGGAGCCACCTCGGATCCACCGTACTGCACCACGTTCAGATCCGTATAAATCCGAGCGTGCATTCGTCTGAGGCTCCGCAGCCCCAACAGGAGACCACCCGCAAAGGCTGGGACGACCCAAAACCGATGAGAGAAAGACTTCCCGTCTTTCAAAAGGAACGTAAGCATGACTGACCCTGAGACCCCGGTCATGCCTCCCACTCCCTTGATCCTCAACCGACACGGCCGAAACCCGTGTCTAAACCATGGTTCCCTGCTCCATAGTTCAATAAATTCCTTCCCGAGTACATTCAGAGATGCCATTGTATCATTGTCCACAATGCATTCCTGCTGTACATCCTCAATAAAAAATTTAGTGAATAATAAAGGCAATTCAGCTTTCCCCGGGCCACACCCGTCCGCTGAAAGTGCTTCATAACCACCAAAATATTTACTATCAAGCGCCTCCGACGCTAATTCCACATTAAGGTCCGTGCCTTTATTCATCACCGGACATAGAGTGTCCCTGTGACTATCAAGGTCCTCAACCTGCTCATTCTGTCCATCCTGGCCTTCCAAGGCCACCGCGTCCGTAGCTTCCTGGACTCCCCGCGTTACCACGCGTGTCCTATCATCAAATCGCAGGTCATGAGTAACCATGTCGCCTCCGTGGCCGACAGGCAACTCACCCGACTTATTCTCCCTCCCGACCTCCGAGTCAGGCGCTGGGATTGCCTCCTGGGATCCCTGGCCCCGCACTTGCATTAATGCTTTGCCCTGCACATTCACCAACATGTCCACTAGCGTTATACCAAACGCCATACCCTGGACTTGTTGCTGCAGAGGCATCTGCCCTCCGACGGTCCCCTGACCGCCTCCCATCGGCATACCAGGAGCAGACAAGATTGGTGCTGGAGGGATGTAAGACTGTCCCCCATAAGCAACCACCTGCTGCTGTGGCTGCCCTTGGTAGAACTGCTGCTGCATCGGCTGCCCGTAGCCTACTGGTAACTGCTGCCCCGGAGCTGGACCCGCATAGTAAGCACCTGCTCCCGCCTGCTGCATATGCGATGAGGGAAAAGTTCCCGCACCCCCCCCCCCCCATACACATTTGCATTAGGAAAAAGGGAACTACCCTGATTGCCGCCCCACTGCGGGCTCCGATTTGAGTTGGGACGTTCCCGTGAATCTGAACGCCCTCCCCGACGTCGCGGTGGAGATCGATCTCGGCTCCGCTCCGGTGACCTATCTCGATCCGTGAATCGCGTCGTCCTCGGTCGTATCCGCCACGAACATGCCCTCCTCGATCGTATCCTCGTCGATCTCGGGCTTCATCCCTCTCGTCGTAATGACGACCGCCCGATACATGAGTGACCTCACGATCACTACGACGATCTCTTGACCTTGAACGACTACGTCGGTTGTCAAGGTGCCCTCGATCCGACCGATCGCTCGAACTAGACGACGAGCTCGACGAAGAACTAGCAGCAGACCTTGCTGAGGACGCATCCGATGACCCCCGTAAATTCCATGAGGGGTCCACGGATTCATTCCCGTGCCTGCCCGGGATATCTCTTCCCATAGACGCCGGTGCGTCGCCGCCATCTGAAGTGAGAGGGTTCCATACCCTGAACTTTTTCCATTCACCCTTCAAATAAGGTGCCTCACCAGGATCCGTCCATCCCTTCTGCTCATATGCCTTCCGATCACGATCCTGAAGGTTCTTGAGCTCCTGCGAATACTTATTCGTATTCAACAAGCCATGGAAGGGACCCACTGGATAGTCGTAGCGTACCTTCCTCAAGACTTCCTTCTGCACCGAGTCATCCCAGCCTTCAGGATGAAAATTCTGGCAATTGCTCTTGCACATGGCTCCCGATTTGAGCCACAAGGTTCCCGCCTTCTTCATGCACAACGGCCTATGCACCCTGGGGTTGTAGTATGACCTCTGGAACCGTGGACGACCTTGCCCCGGCCCCCCTTGGGGTCTCTGACCATAGAACTGAGGTCCCCTGCGCGAGTACCCCTGGCCCCAATAAACTTCATCCCCGGGCTCGAATGGTCCCGCACCATCCCTCCCCCCTGGTTCTGATTACCTTGAGTGGGAGTCCCTGACCTCGGACCCGACCACTTCCACTCATCGATGATGGTTTTCTGGACTCGACGCATGACTTTCCCCAACACGTCTTCATCCACGTTCCATATCTCCGGACTGGCCTCAGGGGTAGACTGTCCAGTACCCTTGAGGAGGTATTCCCATACCTCTGTGTCCGTCTGAATCTCTTTCGCCATCTTAATAAAGACTTGATTGTTCAGATCGAACAATGCCACAGCCGTCAATTTGAAGGCTTCTGCAGGTGTGAGCATAATCACCATGTCCATTATCCTCTGGAACATGTAGTGGAGTACCGGCTTCTTATTCACCATCCACTTGACCTCCGCCTGCAGCTGACTGACCTCCTGTGACTTCGAGGCAAAAACATGGTAGCCCATCTTCTCTGCGAGCATCAGACCAATACTATCGACACACATGGCGTCGAACCGAGTAGACTGCAGCTTTCCCCAAAAAGCTGCCCACACCTCGCTTTGCATAAGCCATTCGTTGTCCACCGATGACTGACAACGAAAGAACCTATCAGCCACTATGGCCACATCCTCAGGGGTATAAATGTTAGCTGAACGACAGACCCGACGTACCTCTGTCAGCCACATACGAAGCTCAGAGATATGCCTAGGAATTGCAACCTTCTGATTGTCCAGAGCAAAAGCCTTCTGGTCACCCAGAAGGCGGTCCACATCCTTCTGGTGACGTTCAATAGTACGACGTCGTTCCTCGTCGTTCTTTTCCATCTTACGGTTCCATGACGAAACCGCAAGCTTTCGTCGTTCTGCCTGGCCATCCCAAGCCACAGCAAAATGATAAAAAGCTTTGGCCATATAAACGATGGCATCCACTACCAGCAATCGTTCCAACGTGACGAGATTTTCAGACGATCCCGCTGTAGCCCAAGTGGGCTTTGTCCCTGAGACTGCCTTGTCCCAGAAGCCATCCATTGCGTCGAAAATGGGCGTGAACACGTCGTCTATTGAGAGCACTTTAGCCCCAACACCACTCTTGGGCCGAAAAATAAAGTCGCCCATTGCGTGCACAGTGGGTGACACTCTGGCCCAAACCTGACTGTGAAACTGAGCAAACTTTTTGCACTTCAGTCCATCTTGGATGCCCTTGATCCAAGACATCCCAAGACGGCCAACAGCCAACCAAGTCGTACACAGGCTGTCCGTGACGTTTGACAAAGTCACGAGAAAGGTCTCCAGCCATGGCAGTGGTGCCCCAGGCTTCAGCTTGGACTTGTCCCAACCTCGCTATATTGAGATCGACCATTCCCTCCGTTGATGCAATCAATCTGGACGCATCCAGCCTCTCAGGCGTCCAGTAGTGGGTCCCCATGCACACAGCTTCTGCAATCTGAACCACCATCTCTGCTGCCACCATAAAATTGGCCACTGTGGTGCGTCCGATCACAAGTGTGTCCCACACGTTCCTCGTCGAACCAGGCGAGATAGCATTAATGCATTGTTTGACCGTCTGCAATGCCTTTGTGGACGGTAATTGGTCCGCCCAACTATCACCTGTGAGACGAAACTGCCACATCGTCTTCAAATCGTCTTCCAGACGAGCAGAGATGAAGTGCAAAGAGGGAGGTGTTCCCCCTGTTGTCGACGAACTCGACGCTGTGAGGGCTCCTGCCCCCATAAAACGTGTACCAAGAGAGGAAGGTACCAAAGACCCACCCCCCCTAGTATACGCTGGTGTAGAATAAGGGCTGCTTGCTGTCAACATCCTCCTCCTATTCTCACGTGGTAACATATCGAAATGAGAAAGAGAAGAGAGATGTGAGAAAGCAACAAATGACACACACAGCACACACACACAACTGCTCCACACACAGCTTATGAGTTATGCTGGTGACACCTGTTTCCTCCAACCGAATACAAAACAAATGTGCGTGCTCCTACACCTCACACACAATCTGGTTCTATCCCTCCCTAAGGAGAGCTCAACTGTCTAAAGCAAAACTTGAAAAAGGTCAACACCCTTTTCTGTCGGAAATTCCGAGGTGTCAAAACCTCAAGAAAAACAAGGTAAGAAAAACGTGAGAACTTGAGCTTTTCGTGAACATCACGAAAAGCAAAAGCAAAACCCCGTTCAATTTTTGTTAGCGACTCCAGATGTAACCGGAACAGCTACTCTGAAACTTAGTCGTACCTCAACTGGAGAGCCGTTACAACATTGGGCAAATGGCGTCCCAAGCAAAAAAAACGAAAATCGCATAAAAGCCCACAAAGAGCCCAAGAAACCCAGGAAGAAACATCCGAAACAAACGACGGAACTATCACCCTCTCTCGCAAGCAAAAAAAGCGGCTAAAAAAAGCCAACAAACTCAGAAAAAAAGGAAGTGAAGCCACCAACAGTGTGCAAACGGACTGGAGCGACGAGGAAGAAGACGCAAACGAGGACAATACCGAACGTACCCCCGCCAACACCTCCCCAACAGCAACACCCAAAAAAACCAACGACAAAGCGGAAGGTGAAACCACCCAGCTTACCACAAACTCGCCACCTGAAACACCAACGGATCCAAACAACAACCAACCCAACCCAGCCAACAACACAGACTCATGCAAAACAACGCTAACAACCACGCTACCACTGACCCTCCAACAAATCCAAGAGATGATCATGCATTCAATGACAACTGTGATCGCCCCCATGATCAACACGATCAAACAAGAACAAAAACTCAACAGAAACCAACTTGCAGAGGAAATCAAACAACTCCACACCAAAACAAACGAACTGGAGACGAAACTCCACACCAAAACAAACGAACTAGAAACTAAACTCGACACTCAGCACCAAACCCAGGCCCACAAAAATGAGCTAACCCAAACCAAGATCAATCAACACGAACAGCAAATCAAAACTCAGGAAAGCGACTTGTCGAGACTCTCAGCGGAAGTGGACTCTCTACGACTAAACGCCAGCGAAATACTCCATCAGATCAAAGATCTCAAAACCCAACAAGAACGCAACTCCAAAGTTGAGCCACCACCACCCATGGGACAATGGTCGATATTACAGAACACAAGAACTAAGTTCCTACGAAACATCCAAATCAACGAACAGCGCGGCGAAGACAAGCAACAGCTGAAGGCCAATCTGAAAGAAAGCGACCCAACCTGCGAGCTAATTATCACAGGAATCCCATACACACCAAAAGAAGACACAAAACAAATCGTAAAAGCTATGTTCGAAGCAAAAGGCATACCGTACAACCCCAACATTATAAAATGCTTCCGCGCAAAAAGCAACAAACCGACACGAAAAAAAAAACCAACACCCACCTACAATCATCCTGCGCTTCGCCTCAAACCAACTCAAGAACACATTCAAAAAACACAACCCAAACCAACCCCTCAAACACGACACTATCGATTGGACAGGCACACACCTCAAACAACACAAACAACCATTCAACATCTTTATAAACGAAAGCCTAACACCTACGCAACTTTCTCTCTTCAAACAGGCCCTCCAGTTAAAGAAAGAACTGACAGCAGCAACTGGATGCACTATCTTCGTCTGGACAAGGGACGGCGAGGTATTCTTCAAAGACCAAACCACAGAAGAGCGATTGATGATCGAAACATATGAAGATATTAATATCATCAAAGAACAATATGGTCTACTCCAACCATCTTCATCATCATCATCATCATCATCATCATCGTCATCATCAACACCACCGAACAAAGCACAGAAAAACGGAAACACACAAACACCATAATGACTACATTACCACAGAAACCCCCAGACAATATCATACACCACCGCCTTCTCCCACAATCCCTAATACCCTACGTCGAGCTTGCATATGATAAGAAAAAAATAGAAAAAGAAAACAAAATTAATAATAATAATTATAATAATAATAACAATAATATCAATAATAAACATAACACAACACTCAGCATTTACCACACCAACATCCACTCACTCAAAGCACACCACCAACATCTACTTATACAACTCCAACTACTACACTTCCAACCAGACATCATCATACTCACAGACAACTACATCCAACAACCAATCAGCAATAATACATTCCCCATTCCCATGTACACTGCAGAACATCACATAGACATCTCAATCTACTACAAAAGCAACATGCATATCACAATAGACAAAAAACAAAACATATCACAGTCATGCCAAACACCTCTAATCATACAAATATATAATAATAAGCTAAAAAGCAAGCCAATACACACAATAATAGGTATGTATAGACGCCCGCTCAAAAATCACGATAAAGATTTTATACAGGCGCTTCAGAATAGAATAGACAACATTCTACACAAAGCACCAGCAAGCACAATAACAATAGTGGGAGACCTTAATTATAATCTCCTAGACAACATACACAAACCGCACACAGATATGCATGAGTTCATTATACATAACAATCTATACACGACAATAAACAAAGCAACACGACACAACATACACCACAACTCAAGCACGCTCATTGACATGATACTCACCAACATCAACACCGACATTGAATCAAACATAATCAGCCCATGCATATCTGACCATCACCCAATATACGCAATAATACATACACGAACAAACAAACCAGACACAGACGTGACACCAAGACTTACAAACAGCAATTACAACAAACACAGAGAATCTATAATAGCAGACCTAAAAACACAGCTAGAATACATAGCACAAGGCACAGAAAACACAGACACAAACCAAAAATTTCGAGAGCTACAGTCAACAATAACAAAAGTTATAGAACACTATGAGAGGAAGCCCAAACAAAGCAACAGAAGAAAAAGCTGGTGTAAACCAAAAATAAAAAGACAAATA
>WBZZ01006157.1:160000-170000 GCA_019918135.1 Paulinella micropora
ACAGTTACAGGTGCAACATGTCTCATTTGGGGACAATATGTCTTTACTGGAGCTACTCGACCTCTCATGGACAGTGTTTGAGTGTGCTATACTCTTTGAGTACCAGACTGGAAAGACTGTGCTGCCATGGAACACAAGAGCACTGGCTAGGTTGCTCGATCCTGGTCAGGACATTGATTCAATAAAGAGAGTGGAAAAGGAGTTTAAGTTCAGGAATCCAAAAGGACAGATCAATGTCATGGATGTGTCTCTGAAACTTATGGAGGCCAAGCTAGTGAACCTGGGTAAACTCCAACACACCCAGTTTGGCAGGGACCTTCACCCGGCCCTGAGGGAAATAGAAGGCGAAGCTGGAGGGGTGACGAGGATGAAGAAGCTGCATGCGGCCTTGGTGAAGGATGACGCATGGAAGAGGTGGGTCTTCACGAAGGATCATACGATCTTGGAGGGGACGGCCGCACCACCCCCCACCAATAAAGCGGGAGAGAAGGAGTTGGCGGAGAAGGCCTTGTTCCTTCGGAAGGCAGCTGAGATCCTGTCTTTTTTTCATCATGCCCAAGAGCTGTATATCAAAGAGCTAGCGGCTGAGAAAGAAAAGAAGGAGATGGAGGCAAAGATTGCATTAGCCAAGGCGGCGGGAACAAAGGGACCGAGATATTCCTCTGGATCTTATATGGCTCCCTCGGGCCGCTCCGCCCCGTCAGCCCACACAGCCCCTTCGGCCCCTGCGACTAGCTCAGCGCCTACCACTGTTATTGTCAACAGTAATGACAAAAAGGACAGACAGGCTATCATACAGGCCTTCCAAAAATATACAAAGTCCGATGCCACTGCTCTGACGCTGTATGCAGAGACAGCGAGTCAGAAGGACACGGATGCGAACCTTCGAGACAAGCTCAGAAGAATTGATGCTTGTATGAAGCAGCATCCAACGGACGAAACACAGGAGTATGAGGCGTTGTACACCTTGTTGGACCCATCAATCATCACACAAGGGTTTGATGTTGGGGAGTACAAGGCGATGAGAGCGGTAGAGGTGGCGGCTAGGAGAGCAGCCTCAGACCTGCAATGCACGGTGCCAGTTGCCGTCCTCTTGCAATACTTTAAAACTCATGGGTATCAGCACCTGTGCACTGGTACTTTGATTGGGTTTGAGATTTTTCAAGAGGTGAACGAAGGGCTGGGCATTGGCACGAGGTTGGCAGCGATCCTCACTGAGGTCAGCGCCAAGTACGGGCTCTTTTATAGCCGGAAGTCTATCATTTTGTACTTCCTGAGTGTTTTGTGTACACGACACCCGAGCAAGCTCGCAAGGATCATACAGTCCTGTCCGACCTTCACGGCGGTGAAGACGGCGTATTTTTTAGAAACGAATATATACGAGAGGACTGTAGCGGCTACTCCGCCGGGCGACCTGTTCAAGGAGGTGCTCGACGCGTGTTCCGAATTGGACACGGCCACCGAGTCATTCTCCAGTGCCGCGACACAGGGGGTTGGAGGTGCTCAAGCAGCACATGCAACTCGAACGGCAGGTCTCAAGAGGGGGAGAGATGATGAGCCGACGCCGTGCTACCGCTATTTTTCATACATGGCGTGTACGCATGAGGCACAGAAAGGAGTAGGCAATTGCCTCTTCAGCCACGACTCTCTTGATGATAGGCAGCGAAATCTTTTCCTTAGAGAGCTCGAAGGCATGAAAAAGACCATGTACGCCATGTACAAGAAGGAGTTGGAGGAGGGGAGGTGGAATGCGAATATGGTCTCGGATGCGGAGTTCCGGGAGGCCATCATTTACTTCCTTGACAGAATGAAGAGAAGGGAGAAGAGAGAGACATCGGGCCGATCAAAGGCGCCGACTAGAGGAGGAGGAGAGACGAGAGGATCGTCACGAGGGTCCCGAGGGACACCAAGAGGGGCGGCACCACGAGGACGAGGCTTTCGTGGAAGGGGAGGACGGACCCCAGCGCGCCCTCCCAGAGGACACGGATACTGGAATTATAGCACCAGTTCCAGCTCCAACTACCCCCAGCAAGCTTATACCGCTACGGAGGGGGGACGTCAAGACGAAGACACCGGCTCAGGTGAGCGTGTTGTCGTCGTAGACTGACGGGAGGAGAAGAGAGAGGAAAAGAAGAGAGAGAAGGAGATAAAAACTGTTCTTTTTAATCCGACAGTCACAGTTATGCCTACTGTTGATGAACAGGATACGAACGGTTCCGTTCCTCCCAGACGTGAAGGTGAAGGCACACAGCCTCACAAGCCTCAAGGTAAGCACTTGCTAGTTCATCCTTCGAGAGCTAATATGATAAATGATGCGAATAGGAAGGCGAAGAAGGCGATGGAGGAGAGGAAGCCGAAACCAAAGGCTAGGTCTTCTCCTACGAAGAAGCAGCGGACCGTACCCCCGCCAAAGGACTCAATAGTCTCTGCTATAGACACGAGTACACTCGGTGTACCAGACTCTGTCCAAAAGACACTCGAGATACCGGAAGCCCCGGAGACTCAAGAAGTTAAGTTGGCGGAAAAGGGGGGAGAACGAGAAGAGGACAAGGAACTTGAGCTTAGACTCAAAACCCTAGAACGAAAAATTCATGTGCTAGCGGCTAGTTTACATAGACCAGACGCGCTATGCTACACTGACCTCTTTTGTGAAACTTTACAAACCACATTAAAAGTTGGTAATGATGCGATGGCGAATATTAATATTGTCGGCCAGAAGTTTTTGAATAGTCACCGGACATGGGTGGACAAAAACATTAGAAAAACAAAGGGGACCCTAAAAGGGGTAGGCAGCCGTACGGAAATTACGGGCATCGTCACATTAATTTTCAAATTGAAATCCGGTCGAGTATATCGTGCGGACCTCTATGTTGTCCCCGATTACCACGGTTCAATCCTGCTGCCGTATGACCAATTGGCTACGATGGGGGCTGTGATCGATTGCGCCGCACGGCGGGTGATTTATGGAGTGAAGAATGGAGAGGAGGAGGATATTAATCCGATGACTGCTACTGACTCATACGAGGCTTTTGAGCTGAGTCTAGCAACGGAGAGGAAAAAGTTGGCCTTCGTACATGAGGCAACTGAAGCCTATGTACACCCCTATGTCACAGTGCCGGAGGAACTGACCTGGACCGACAATTGGGAGACGGAGATGCAGGCGTATACGGTTACGATTCCCGCATGGGACAGAAAGTCTATTGATGACTTAGTCGTAGCGCGTAATGAGGAGATAATATGTGTTGCGAAACAGTGCCCGTCGTTGGCCAGATTCGCAGAAGGTGGCGGGGCAGATGTCCATATTACTAATGGCTACTGTTACCATGCGAAGGTGTCAGATGAGAAGAGAGAGGCGTTTGTGCCAAGGAGGAAGGGGCGTATCCCCGATACTCCAGCGGATGACATTAAAACTTTTATCACGAACTTTTGGGGCGATGTGCCTACCTGGCCGCGCTCATTAACTGAAGTGAAAAAGTGTCTACGGACTCTATTTGAGAGTAACAAGCCGTATACTGTCATTCTGCCATACAATGAGAAGGCGATCTGGGCACAGGAGATAAGGGACCGGCTTATTGATCATCCTATACCTGTTCCTTCTCGCAAGCAACAGTTAGTGGTGGCTTGTCGACTCGGGTCTCGGGAGCAGAGCAGTGCATACAAGCAAAAGCTCAGAGCCCAGGACAAGTTGAAATTGATACCTCAAGCTTTCACATGCTTTGATGGTTTCTACACCCGTAAGGCTCCGATACAATACGCGAACCTTATTGATATGCTTGTCGGGCTGGGTCATGATGAGCCGGACACAGTCACGTATGAAAGAACGGGACTAGACGATTTGTCCGAGGAAGATTTGAGTTTGGAGGAGGACTTAGCGCCCCTCAAGGAGCATAAGAAGATGTCGGAGGAAGATTTCCAAGCGGCGGCGTGGAAAATTTTAGAAGAAGGAGTGGGTTCGGAGAGAGAGAAGGCGTTTCTCAAAGCTAAGATGGAGGCGTACAGAGAAATTTTCGACCCTCCTCGGGCAGGTGGTGTAAAGTCGGATGACTTCACTGCTGTCATTTACAAGATACCGGGTGCGGAGCCATCTCCGGCACCACGGAGGGCAAATTTGAGCATACATGAGGCAAAAATAGCGGAGGAGAATGTGAGACAGTTGCTCGATGAGGACTTTATTGAGAGATCTACATCTCCAATTGTCTCTCAACCGAAAATCGTCCCTAAGCCAGGAGGAGAATGGCGCTTGACGATCAATTATGCCCGTGTGAATAAGGTGCTAGAGGAAGAGAGAAATCCTCTGCCGACCTTAGAAGAAGGCAGAAGGGTGCTGCGGAATGCTAAATTCTATTCGGTCATTGACCTTAAGAACGGCTTCTGGCAGATACCACTGGACGAGAAATCCAGATGGCTGACTGCATTCGTTGTGGGTATGGAAATATACCAGTGGAAGGTGCTTCCAATGGGACTCAAACAGGCCCCGGGGCTCTTTCAGAAGGCGATGCAGAAGATGTTGAGCGGTCAATATGACGACCAGTCGGAGGATGGTTTTATGAGAAGGAGAGGACAGAAGGCGGGAGAATATGCATTTTGTTACATCGATGACATCATCGTATACTCTAACACAATGGAAGAGCATATCGATCACTTGTCAGATGTCTTCAGGCGCATCGGAGCATTTGGCCTGAAATGCAACCTAAAGAAATGTCAGCTTGCCAGGACAAGTGTGACGTATTTGGGTTACGAGATTTCTCATAATAGGGTCTCGATATCGCGCGAGAAGAGGGAGGAGATCATGAGTAGACAGTTGCCAAAGAATCGCACAGAGTTACACTCTTTTCTTGCGATGGCACAGTACTACAGCCAGTTCATACCCGATTGGGGTGCAACTCGGGCTAAGCTGGAGAAGATGATTGATTTTGGAGACTTTGAGAAGTGGGATGAGGAGGCTTTGCAGGCGTTTAATACGCTCAAAGATCTCATTTACAAAGATCCCAAGGACGGCGGATTAGTACTTATGATGCCCGACTTTACGAAGCCGTTCGTAGTCGACACGGATGCATCTAAGTTTGCGATTGGCGCGGTGCTGCAACAGGAAGATGAGGAGAAAAAGTTGCGCCCGATCATGTTTATTAGTAGAAAGCTGTGTGCGGCGGAGCGAAATTACTGCACGCGACAGAGGGAGGCGTTGGCAGTAGTATGGGCTCTCAAGAGGCTCAGAGAATACTTGTGGGGAGGATCTCTATTCACGGTTAGGACCGATCATCACAACCTTCTTTGGTTGATGAATCATGAACAAACCGGCCGTTTGGCGCGGTGGCAAGCTTTCTTGTCATGTTTCAATTTCACGATGGTCTACTTACCGGGAAAGCGAAACGTAGTCGCTGATAGCCTTTCCAGGCTAGAGTTTCAGTCGGAGGTGTCGGCTCTCGTATCATCAGTGGAGATGATGGACCTGTCCACGGACAAGGTATACGAGGTGAGCCACATAGAGGCGATGCAGATGGCAAGAGGCGTTCGTTATGACCGCACGGGTCTACGATATAGTCCTCAAGGCCCGGAGCATGGCATATGCTGTGAGGCGCATGTTCTCGAAGACGCTGAGTGGTCTTATGAGGCATACGAGAACGCGAAGGCGAATATAAAAGAAGAGGAGGAGACGACTGAGGTCTGTACTGAACCTCCACAGGAAAATCGAAGCGAGCTTGATGAAGACCCGGAAAGGGTAGGAGTAAGGTTGGAGGACGGTACTATTCATATCGCCTCGCCTACCGCGTGGAGGCAGCAACAGGCGACGGATCCGGAGTTCAAGGAGCTCATAACGTTATACAAGAACCCTAATGAGCTTAAAAAGACTCCACAGATCAAAGATCAGATGAAGGAGATGGCGTGGAGAGATGGGCTATTGTGGTACAAGGGCCAGCATGGCAAATTTGCATCACAGCCTGACAAATGGACTCTCTGGGTACCAGAGAAGTTGAGGCGCTTTATATATGTCGCAGCCCATAACTGCCCCTTACTGGCACATCCGGGTCGACAAAGAACTCATTGGTTCATAGCGAGGCGATTTTGGTGGAAAGGGATGAAGGAGGAGATAGACAGGGAAGTGGACGCATGCATCCCATGCAAAACCACAAAGACACCGCTGAAGGCGAACTTTGGCCTGATCGGTACATTCCCGTTACACGCCGGGATGTTTGAATTTGTACACATCGATCATGTGGGACCTTTCCCCGAATCGGCAGAAGGGTACAGATACCTTCTTACCGCAATAGATCGAGCCACCAATTATGTCTGGGTTGTTCCTGTTAAGGACGCTACAGGCAAGACAACTGCGGAGGCTCTGATCGATAGGATCGTCTCGCAGATCGGAGTGCCTAGAAAGATATGTTCTGATCGAGGTTCTGACTTTAATAATGAAGTCATCGACAGACTATCTAAGTACTACGGGATGAAATGGCAATATGTTACTGCCTATAACCCGAGAGCGAATGGCAAGATCGAGCGGGTACATAGACCTCTCAAAGCCTCGCTTAAGATGTACTGTATGAAGAAGGAGAATCAGAGAGCCTGGGTGGAGGCAGCACCTTCATTTGCCTTTGCAATGAACTGTCTACCCTCATCGGCATTAGGAGGAGCCAGGAGCTCAGTCTCGCCATATCAATTGGTTTACGGCCGAGAGCCTAATATCCCAACCTCACTTCTGCATCCAAAAGACACTTGGGCAGATGAGGATGAGTTGTTCGGGATGAGACTAAGAGCGAAGATGGAGGCGGAACAAATAGTTGCGGCGCACAGGGAGGCGGAGCGCAGAAAGACTGACGCACAAGGAGTGCGACAAGCGCACTTAGATCAAGTCCGTTTCCAGGTTGGGGATATTGTACTCTTGTACCATCCTCAAGTCCCTAAGGGGGTTAGCTCTAAGCTGTTTACCCACTGGAAAGGACCATACCAGATCATGGAACAGATGGGACCTCTGAATTATAAGATCAGGGGTAGAGGGAAGATGCAGATTGTGAATGTTCGAAGGCTGATCAAATATGACCCCTTCTTACTTGAGGATGAATCCGTTGAGGAGGCGTTGAAACGGATGAAGGAGGACTTCCAAGAGGTACCGCCTATACAGAAGGAGGATACCTTAGAGGAGGAGAATGCCTATCGGGCACCGGTCACGGAGAAGGAGGAGACCAAGAAGGAGAGTAAGGAAGACTCAAACCGCAAAAGCGCGGCGGGGACTCAGTCTAAAGCCCCCATAGTCCGCGGCGGTACGAAGGAGAAGTTCACGGAGGCGCAGAGGAGGAGAGCGCAAAACGATCTCATCTTCGACCAACCGAGGAAGGTGGCAAGGTCGATGCGAGCGACGGATGTCCATGGAGGAGGAGGGGAGAAGGACACTAACCCGAACGCGGGTAATGTGGACATTCGACATGTGCGATGGAAGGAAGGAGAGGCGATTGCGGCCATCAAGTGGGTCCGAGACGCTTTTTATCTGTTGAGACCGGCAGAATCTCATGTTGCCGATGACACTCTCTCAGATCTTTATCTCATGCGAGCTGTGGCGGTCCCGCAGACTACACGGGCAGCACGGACATCGAAGAGATCCTTAGCAGCAAAAACGATACAACCGGTACTCCATTTTTGGAGAAGCATGGGCCCTGTTGAGGATCCAAAAGCTAGACAATATTTACCGGTGTACAAAGACGCGAAAAATCTCGAGACATGGGATGATACTATTACCCTTCGAGACAAAGACCACACTGCGTGGACTATTCAGTCACTGCCTAGAGGAGTGCTTGACATTCCTTTTGACTTATCTTTGGGCGCCATCCCTAACAAAATATGGGACATTCTGGAGGAGTCGAAGTTTGACTTGACTTTTGTTGGCGGCCCGCCACCTGGCAAAGGGGTTCGCGCAAGGCGACGAAGGCAGTAAGTGACATTTTTTTCTTTTATCACGCGTCGGACATTGAAAGCTGCATGTGGATTAATCTCATAGTGCCCATGTCAGATCATGTCTTATTAAAATGTTTTTATACCATTGTTGTTACTTGGCATTTTTATCGCAACATATGAGTGCGAGGGTCAATCGGCAAATGGATACGACACCGTATAAGGGGATCGCTTGTGAGTTTAGCGATGGTGTTCCTGGTACGACCCTGCTTCAAGTATCCAGGGTGATGTTCTCAAAAAATGTTCTCATAGTAGACATATTAAATTTTTTTCTTTGGATATACTTAATATCGTCATACCAGCACGGTCCGTCTCTACTTGTGTCGGCATATCGCATGGTCGGGCTCACTCACCCCGGCTTTGGATATAGTTATTAGGTCTGCCCCCCTAGTACTATATTAAGGTAACCGATTGAATACAAGGGTATGTTATTAAAAGACAATGTATTTACTGATCGGAAGTGTTTTTGGAGAAGGAGAAAAATTATAACGCTGCTTTTATTGCAATAGTAATACTATTTGTTCTTGACATACTGCCTCAGAATTAAGTTACGGGGGGGACAACAAGTGTGGAAGGAGGAGTTTTTATTTACAAAAACGAGGCTGGAGATTTATAGTTGACTCGTGTCTGGCGTATGCGTTTTATATATCCACTGCACCGTCTATCCGTGGGTTAATGCACTTAGTTGCGACACCCCGTAGCGTTTGTGCAGAAAAGAAATCAGCAATTATATGACGAAAATATTGCATATTTCCGTCAAAAAAACGGGAAGGGGTACTGTAGGCATCACCCCCCGGATAGCCGGTAAAAAGTACCCTTTTTCTGGTGTCAGGTGCACCTAGTTTTTTCCCATTATTTTCAATATCGTTTGGCCGGATTTGACCTAATGCCATTTTAACCTTGGTCTGTTGCCGTTTTCTTTTCGGCTTCACTGAGCTAATATAACGAGACATCATTCTCTTTTGGGGATTTGTGTCTGGTTGTATTACCGACTTTTTATTGAGCTATCTTCGGGGATTGTTACAACACACAGACACACACACACACACACACACACACACACACAAACACACATAAACACACAGACAGACACACACACACACACATACACACACATACACATACACATAGAACACATACACACACACAGACACAGACACACACACGCACACACACACACACACACACACACGCACACACACACTCACACACACACACACACACACACACGCACACACACACACACACACACACACACACAGAAGAGAGAGAGAGAGAGAGAGAGAGAGAGAGAGAGAGAGAGAGAGAGAGATACAAACTCACATTTTTCATCAGTTTTCAAGTTTTTTTTTAGCTGAGCTTAGGACTTGAAGTTTGAACCGTAGGCTTTATGTTTTATTTTTTTGTTATTATTAATATCGTGATTATTATTAATAATAATGCATAACTTGCGGCTTAATCAGAGCCCGGGCCGGTCAGTATCATAGTAATAACTTCTGTCTGCTGCCAGGGATATTAATACTTCATGTGACCTCACCTCTTCCCGGCATCATCTTATTAATATCAGCCCGAGTCTCCGGCTTCAAGCCTCCGCCGCCGCCGGCTGCCACCTTCCCTCGGTATGGCTGAGTGGCAAGTCTGCTTATACTTGAATTGTCCGACCGGAACTTTCAACACTGCGGCGCAACGCACGCTTGCGTAAATGAAAAGGAAGCATGTAACAGTGGGCAATTTTTTTTTTTAAAAGGCTCAATCACTCTGCCACGGCCCGGTGCTAGGGGTGTGTGGGAAGTGACGACGATATCACTGCATTACTGATACAATAACTTGGCTAGCATTTCTGACAGTTTCAAGTTCAAGAGCCTCCAATGCCATTTCGACTCGACCTGTAAGGATTCAAGTTGCTATACTGAGCTGATACACTGTCAACGACCGGCGGGGCAAACACACAAAAAACATCATGCTTCGCTTTGCAAAGATTTATGTAAAACATTTATTTTTAAATTTCACTACCAAAATATAAAATATATATACAGTCCGACTGTCAGTAATCGCA
>WBZZ01006157.1:210000-215000 GCA_019918135.1 Paulinella micropora
CCACTTGCTTGTCTTAGGGCTGATGCCGAGAATCATCCTCATGGGGCGCAGCATTGCTGCCTCCAGCTTGGTGAGCTGCGATACGGGGGCACGCCAGACATCGAAGGCGTACTTCAGCTTGGCCCCCACAAGTTGATTCCAGCACAAGAGACGATACCTAGCTTGTATCTCACCTGCACACCACAAAGAGTACCAACCTGCGGTGGCGACTTCAGTGACACGCGTAGCCCGCAGGGCCTGCTCCTTCCACTTCAGGTCGTCGGTGATAACCACTCCCAGGTACTTGTACTGACTGGTGACACAAAGCTTCTGGCCGCGAAACCACACCACGGGCTCACCTCGCTCCCTGATACTTGGTCGTTTCGCCTTGCTCGACGTGTAAATGGGCATGATTTCCGTCTTGCCGGGCTTCAAGTTGACTTCCAGCCGGTAATCTTCCGCGAACTTGGCCACAACATTGACCATCTTCTGGAGCTCGGTGCGACTGTGAGCGATGAGGGCCACGTCGTCCGCGTATAGAAGTGCCTTGATGTCGTTCAGCCGCTTCACATCCGTGATCTTGAGGGCACTCGCCAGCCGATCACACAGCTCATCCATAAAGACGTTGAAGAGTGTGGGAGAGAGTGGGGACCCCTGTTGGACGCCTACACCCTCCAGTACTTCGGGGGTGAGTGCTCCATCAACTAGCACTTGCGACGAAGTCTGCTCGTAGCACCTGCGTAGCGTGCGCCAGAACTTGCCCCTTACACCCAGCTTCCAGAGCCTCTCAAATAGGCCATCTCTCCAAACAGACGGGAAAGCCTTGCGTAGATCGACGAACAGGACATACGACTCCCGCTTCTGCTGCTGACGCCCCTTCAACCTCTGCCAAAGGGTAAAGACCTGATCCGTAGTGCGACGCCCCGGGCGGAAGCCTCCCTGCTCTGGACGTAGCTTATCCGGGCCATCCACGAAGAGCGTTAGACGAGTAGCTAATAAGGACAGACACAGCTTACCAAGGCAACTAATAATCGAGATATCCCTCCAGTTGTCAGGATCCGTAGGATCCCCACCCTTGGGGATATTGACGATGATTCCCTTGCCCCAAGCTTTTGGAGTCCTCTCGGCTTCTCGAATCCAGTTGAAGTACTGCGTTAAGTAGCCATTGATGTAGGCGCCGCCATACTTGAGCATCTCGTTCTTCACTTTGTCCTCGCCACAAGCTTTGTGGTTATTCAGGGCACGTTGCCTTGCAAGGACCTCCTCTTGCGTGAACGGCTTGTCCAGCTCTTCGCAAGTGTCTTGACCTACTTCGTGCTCCTTCATAGCCCGGACCACCTCATCTCTGAAGCGATCGTTCCAGTGGAACTGCCGCTTAGCTTCGGCTTCCTCCCACTCCAGCGAGCCTGCTTCTGCACAGCACTCCACCACAACAGTCGCACTTGCCGGATTTTCCCGTGGCTTCACCGAATTTTTCCGAAATTCCTCCCACCGAGCGACCTTTTCCGGCAGCGTACACGTCAGTGAGCCATCCTCCCTTTGCACCGGCGCGGAGACCTTCGTTCTGCGTGCCCCGCCAAGCCGCTTCGCGAGTAGCCAAAAGCGCTTTGAGGATTGCTCGCGTTGATATTTGACCGCTTCTTCCTGCACTTGCTTGAAGGAGGCGGACTTCTTGGCCCGAGTTGCCTTCCGAATTTGCTTGCGGAGCCGTAGCCAATTCAGACGGGCTTCCGCATTCGATTCATCCCTCCTGTATGCTGCGTAGGCCTCCCGGCGCTGCTGAATGAGCTCCTTTAGCTCCCCGTCGAACCAATTGTTGGTGAAACGGGGTCGTATACATCTGGAGCCAAGGACCCGGTGCGCCGCCATTCGGAAGGACTGCGCCACTCGCTCGGTGACGTCATCTACCACCCGTTGGCTGTCGGCACCACCCGATAGGTCAAGCTCAGGCAGCTGATGCACTCCAAGCTTCTGTAGGCAATGCTGGAATACGTCATCGAACTTGTCGCGTAGATAATCCAGCGCTTGCTTCGCAGCGTGATCATTACCCGAGACACCAGCACCAATAAGCTTATCAACACGAAAGGACCTGTAAGGTTTCGCAGCCCGCTTTGGCCGGCGCTGGCCGCTCCACGTCAGTTCGGCCCATACTGCCTTGTGGTCCGTATCAAGATCATCTTCGCATACTCCGAACTTTGCTCCAGATGCCAAGCCAGGCGACGCGCAGATGTAATCGAGGAGGTGCTTGCCTGTGCCCATGCCGCGCTGCTCACGCCGGGACCACCAGTAGGACCCTTCCACTGGGCACGAGAAGCCGCTCAGATTTCGCAGGCCCGTAGCGACGAGGACAGCCGCGAGTCTCTTGCCGTTCTCCGAACGTACCGGTGCTCCCTTATCATCGACCTCCCCGTGCTGACCGACGATGCCCTCCTCTTTTCGGCTGCATGCCGGCCCGAGCTTCGCGTTGGCATCCGCCACCGTGACCACAAGACCTTTGGCTCCAAAAAAAGCTATAGCTGCCTGCCAGGCTGACGACTCTTCTTCCTGCGTTTCCTGGGGAAAGTAGCCGTTGCCCACATAGATATCCTGAGCGCCGGTAACACCCGAGGCGATACGCAGCCACACTTGCTGCCGGTGGTCGACGGGGGCTGACACCAGGTTGCAATACGGACCAAGGAAGTTAGCCACCGCGAATAGAACCCCACCCTTGCAGCGATTTTTCTCGCTGACCTCCGCAGGTTTTCCAAAAATCCGGAATCCATCCAGGCTGCATTTGGAAAGTTGCTTCTTGCCCATGCGGTGCTCCTGAGCCCCGATGACTAGCCAGCCCTCGTGCTTGTAGAATGATGCCCATTCCGCCGTGCCTACGTTGTCGTATCCCGTTTTACCCTGCCAGTTGTGACTCGCGACGAGTAGCTTGAAGCCGGTATCGAACTGCTTGGAGCGGTGCTTCTTGGCTCGTTTCCGGACCCGACGGCCGCGCTTGGCTTCCGCCCTCGTGCTGCCCCCCTCTGCAGGTGCTTGCGCAGGTTGGTCCCCCACTGCACTGGCCGCCGAATGCAGGGGCACCACATGCACATCAGCACACTCAGACACACACTTAGGTGCATCGGCAGCCAATTCCGAAGACACCACCTGCACATCATCGACACATTCTTCATGCAGAGGCAAGACGCGATATCCCGTCGCAGCTTCCTCCTTCCGGACCGCCGCTTCCCCACGCAGATGGATGCGAATAAGCCTTCGGACACGTTCCCTGTCCCTGAACCTGCGCCCAAGGGCCACATTGACCCCTATGCCGAAGAATTTGAGATGTTTGAGTTGCTGCAACGCCGTCTGCCTGCTGTCATCGTCCTCGTAGACCAGCTCCAGGTGACGAGACATTCGCTGGCCTTGCCACTCCATTACCGGGACCACCAGACCAAGACCGCTCATTTTGGAGGCGATCTCCTGTAGATTGGCGCGTTCTGAGAGCCCCCAGACAATCAGATTACGCCCGTCCTTGTCGTACCGATCTACCCGCCGGTACCGTCGAGGCGGCGGTGCCATCTGCCATATAGCGCCGCTCGCCTTATGTTGAAGCGCCGACCCGTGTGCCAGGTTTGGGGAGGAAGGATGAGGCGCAGCTAAGATAGCCTCTCCACGTGGTTCAGGAATTCCGTCATATACGCGAGCCCTCATCCTCCCATCCTGGGACATCGGGCCAGAGCCCGTCGAAGAGGCATTCCCACGGGGATTGTCCAGGTCTTCGGCGATTCTACCTTGTCCCATAAGGGCCACAGTGGTAGCTCCGTGCTTCGCGTATCTGTAATCCATTGAGAGTAGTAGACGGCCAATGTCGCTGGCCATCACCGCCGCGCCTCTTTACGCCGAGGAAAGCGCCCGTCCATGCAAATAGCATCGGCGATATCTGCAACACACACTACACGCATTTCCGCCGGTGTCACTGGACGCTGCCGCGTCGCTTATGCCCTTCGGCGCCCGCCAGCACCCCCAGCGTCGCCAGAACCTGCCTCACGCACTACACACACTCTCCATCGCATCGCCAACGCCTCTACTCTCATGCCTTATGGACTTTCAGCTGCTCCTAACAATACACATCATGAGGTACGGGTGTCCCCGACTGGAGCCAGATCGGACGGCGTGCCGCTGAAACTCCTTGCCCCACGTGGGTATAGAAGGCGCGAACCTAGCGGTACCTATAGGGTCTTACAGACAAGTATAGTAATCCCAGCCGAAGCTGCTCAGTTAGAAATGCAACGGTGGAGGGTGTGAATGCATAGGGCAAGGCACGGCAACGCAGCAAGGCACTGGCAAGGCATTGGGACCGACTGAAGCCCCTCTCCAACGTGCGCTCATCATGTGTTCCAGTTAGGCAACCCCGAAGAAGCGAAGATAGGGAGGAGACAAAACCCAGATAGGATGAGGATAGGATTAACATGAAGCCGAAATGGAGCCGAGTTGGAACAGGTCAACTCAGCCCCATCTCGGCTCAATGTTAATCCTATCTTCAACCCATCTCGGTACTGTTTCCTCCGAATGCTCACCTCAACAAGATCACCAAACCGGAACTGGAAGCCCCCAGGCATTTACCGGAAGGAAATTCGGCGAAAATGGGCTAACCAGGAAACCAGACCCAAACCAACAGCCAAGAAAAACGAGCCAACCAACAATCCAACAGACAACCCCACAACCTGCCTGGCCGAACCCCTACCGAGTAAATGCCCAGTTGAGAGTTGCGCATATCCCGGTGACCGCCCTCCCCAAGCGGTCACCTTCGTGGGGAGAGGCCCAACCACCTCCTCTTCCCATGGAGTGCCATCTTGTGCACCCCTCCAGAATAATATAATGATAATAATAATAATAATAATAATAATAATAATAATATCATGATGATGATAGTAATAATAATAATAATAATAATAATAATAATAATAATAATAATAATAATAATAACAATAAAATAATAATAATAATAATAATAATAATAATAATAATAATAATAATAATAATAATAATAA
>WBZZ01006157.1:230000-245000 GCA_019918135.1 Paulinella micropora
CTATATTCCAGCTACGTCAGCTGAGATCGAACGGCTTTTTTCCTCATGTTCTCTTTTCAGTCTGTGAGCAGTGAAACTCTGCACAGTCTGTGAGCAGTGAAACTCTGCACAGTCTGTGAGCAGTGAAACTCTTCACACACAGGTTTTTATTCACTAGAACAAGAAATATAATGTTTTTTAATTTTTTTTATCATACGATCAAACTGGGTGAGTATATCGGACTGGCTAGCTATTAGAGCTAGCGCTACTACTTAGTACGTGTATACTAGATCTAGAGCTAGCGCTATAGTAGATATTTTGTGTAACGGTTCTTTTCCGAAACTCGAAACGATTAAAATGTTTCTAAACTCGAAACTGAAACTAAATAAAATTATTATTATTGCTGTTGACATTCAAGACAACAAAAAAAATTGATTTTTCTGTTTTGGTTGGAATTTCAGTTTTGGTTGGAATTTTGATTTTGGGTGAAAATTTGAATTTTTCAAATTAACTGCTATATTCGTCCGCAAAATATCGTAAATTTTCGCGAAATGTTACAGTTAAATTTGAAAATTTGAATTTTTGTCACAAAAATGAAAAACTGTCACAAAAATGAAAATCTGACACAAAAATGAAAAACTAATTTTTGTTGTTGTCTTGAATGTCAACAGCAATATTACCATGAAACTGAAACTGAAGTTTTATTTCTACCGGCAGTGCTAATCTAGCTATTCCTTTCTTTTGTACGCTTGATTTGTCGTCAAGCCTTGAAGGCTTGCCAAACTAGACAAAATTTCTGCAGTCATTCGAATTCACGTTCATGAAGTAGGTTTGGAAAAATTTCTCAAAGTATATCGTAACCAAGTGTGTCTGTAATCACTTTCACTGAAATCTAACTACTTTTTTTGCGGCGGGGCCGGCTTATAGATCCAGATTCTAGTAATCTCACTTTGGAGACAACACACAGTGACTCGCGATTCATCCCTTTCTACATCACTCACCACTACTACCACTACACCTACTACTACTACTACCCAGAACATGCGTAGGAGAGGAATAGGAGTAGAGGGAGTAGAAGGAGTAAGTGAAGGGATAGGACAGTCTGTACCTCTTCTATCTACGCTGCCTACACCTCAAGCACTGCCCACATTTCAAGCACAGCCCACATCTCAAGCACAGCCTTTAAGCATGTTGTCAGCACCCCACGTACCATCTACTTCTACCACATCTGTAACGCCAGTGTTGTTAACTCTTGCACATCCTGTGTCTCGTGTTGTGTCTGTCCCACCTGAAAGAGAGCCAAGAGAAACCCCAAACAACCAACCAACCGTTCCTACGACCTCTGAACAGGGGAAAGCAGGGACGGTAGAGGGTAAACAGGTGTTGGGCAGTGGGGGACGTCCTCCCATTGAAGAGTTGCAAAGACTTCTCAATGCCCTCACTCAAGGGTTTAAGAATAGGACAGTGAAAGATGGACAGATCGTAACTAGGAGTGTGGAGTACGATGAGTTTTATACAGAAGTGTATTATGCTATGCACGACTGTATACTAACTATGGCGACCAAACACGACAACACATTTGCACGTGGCATTGTCTCTTCGTTTACTTATATGTTAAAAGAGATAGAGGAGCTTGAAGCTGTGTTGGGGGTAAGACGCCACCGGGAGAGGATGAGACAACAGATAGTTCTCAGACCGACATTACCACCAACACTCAAAGCACACACGCTGCAACACAAGACAACTCTACACAGTGACTGTCTGCCATCAACACGGAAGCGACCACTCAACCTACTCCTCCTACTGAAACAAGTGAGGCTCCCGAGTCTGGTGATTCATCGGACTCGGGGGTACAAGCTTGACAACTGTTCTCTCACCTTTCTCAAAAGTCCAACCTACCCGTATACCATGATATATACTGTCCTTCGTCTCCTTGTATATGTGGTTGGGAATGTTATGTGTCTCGTAGTACTTACATACCTTATTCTACTGAGATTGACACAGAGAGAGGTGAGAGATCAAAACAAGAGGATGATAAGGTGCTGTGCCCTGTTGTCCGTCCCCACTAACATGAAAACATACACGCCACCGTATTTCACCGCATGTGTAAACACAGAGGGGTAAAAGCCATGGAAAGAATGGCTAAGTATATGGGACTAAAGATAGTGGGGAAAGAGCGGGAGAACGTATAATGAAGTGTGAGTGGTGTTTGCGGAATAAAATCAAAAAGACACCACACTTCAAAAGGAACCATCATATCGTAGAGCACCGACCCGGGATCCACATCTCCATGGATACCCAGGGTTGGTGGAATACGATATCATGGGACGGTAAGCGATATAAATTTAGCGTTGAATGCTTAGCATCCCATTTTGAACTTGATTATTATTTGCGTCATAAGAATGAGTTCTTTCCTTGCTTTCTCAAGGCTACTGCTTTCTTTGAGAGACACTCGGAAAAGAAGGTTAAGTTCATTACTTGTGACCAGGAGTACGGCAAGTATAAAAAGTTCAAATATTGGGTGGACGTAAATCAGCCGGTCTTTCTCGAGGCCCCGACGGGGGAGAAACAGGTTGTCGCTAAGGTAGAGAGGTCCCACCAAACCAATGGTGGGCCCGCCAGAGCTATCCTTAGCGACGCCGAACTTCCACCTTCTATGTGGGTGGAAGCAGAGAAAGCCGCGACGTATTTCTGCAATTTTTTGCATATCGCCCATGGACCCTTTAAAGGGAAATCCCCCTATGAGGTCATCCACAAACGTAAACCCATGCTACACCACCTCAGACCCATAGGGTGCATGGCTTTTATGAAGGTGGATGCTAAGAGTGGGATAGGCGAGAGGGGAAAGAGAGTAATATTTCTCGGGTACGAACGGAATACCGGATATCATCGGGTGTATGATCCAGTTGCAAGGGAAATACACGGTAATGTTCGTAATGTCGTGTTCGATGTCTGGAAATTGGGGAAGAGGGAGGCATCTAAATCTCTAGCAGGGACAAACGCCTCTGAAGAGATGTTTTCTGTGAAATGGCATTTGCCCCCTCCCGAACCCCAACGAACCTCGCAACACCTAGAAAGTCAAGGTAATGTTTCGGGGGAGGTCTCGGTAGAGGTATTTCTGACTGGGGGAGAAACTTCCCCAGCCGGGGATCTATCATCCGGATCGCCCACACACAAGGCGCCCCCCAGTGACTCCAATACAGGGAACGGCGATACTAGGGCAGTGGAAGTCAGGGAGGACAGATCTGACCCACCACCCCTTGTACCTCCGACCCCAAAAGTTATGGACTCTAAGCTCGGTGGGGGTCAGGGGGAGGCGAAAGTCACGAAAAAGAAACATAAGATCAAAGAAAGACGAGATTTGTCCGGGGTATATATGGAAATTCCGGCTAAAGCGTGGGGAGAGGGATGGGCAAAACAAACTTACGGGGATAATTGGCAAACTGCGGTTCGCAAAGGAACGGTTTCTGCACCCGCTGCCCCAGTTGTCCGTAAAACCAAACGTTTCCCGGCACACACGGTCCTCTTTGATGACGGGGTTACCGACAAAGTGATTGATGCGGAAATTCTCAAATACGCCGTTGCTCATGCCCCGGTAAAACCACCACCCCAATCAACCACCCCAAATGACGACGACAATCAAAGTGAAGCCGCCGTGTCCAATGCAGGTGCCCCGGTGGCTTGGTTCTCAAAACTGCAATCTGTCATAGCTCAATCCACGTTGGAATCCGAGACGGTATCGGCTAACGAGGCAGTAAGAGAACTTCTCGCAATATGGCAATCTCTAAGGGATAGCGGGATCAACCTCAAGGGCCCCACCCCTCTTTTCGAAGATAACGAAGTGACGGTATTGCTGTCTGAAAGAGGGTTAGGGGAGGCTCGTACTAAGCATATTGAGATAAGGTATCATCTACTTGCAAAACTCGTCAAGGACGGGATAGTCAAATTATTTCGAGTACCAACTGAGGAAAATATCGCGGATATATTTACTAACATACATTTCACGGTTGAGAAATTTATTTACTTGGCTAAGAAAATTTCCGTCCTGCTGGATAGGGAGAGTCGTGCTCGTATTGGGATGAAACACGATCAATTTGCATATTGAATCTACCCATGAGGTCTACTTTTCTGAACACATTATAATCTCAGTGTGTATAAGTAATTAATTTTCCGCATACGCACCTACCAATTATCTTAGGGTGAAAGTTTATTTAGAGCTAGGGGACAAAGGACGTATCAGCGCCAACCAGAGGACACTCGCTTCCAGATACTTGCCCTCAACTACACACATAGGTGGTTCGATCGGGTTGCGGCGGGCGAGATGATGAGAGCGTAACCCGGACTAGTGGCATTTTATCGCCCATTTGCTCCCTCCTGTGATCGCTTCAGCCTGCTCACTCCGACTAGTGGCATTTTATCGCCCGTTCGCATCCCTCGTGATCGCCCCAGCCTATTATTATTATTATTATTATTATTATTATTATTATTATTATTATTATTGCCCAGTGGTCAAGTTCTACCATCTGGGCCCTGTCGCCAGTTCGATTCCCGTCGGTGCCACCAGTATTTTCATTGAACATACCGGCCTATTTCTGGACCAGTATTTTCATTGAACATACCGGCCCGTCTGGAAGTGTTGGAACTGCCCTTGCGGGGGTGTCATTAGAGCTTATCGTCAATTCTTCGTACTCCCCTCACGGGTGAGACGATGGAGGCGCATGTGCAGAAATGCATCAGCCATTGACAGAGAAGCACTATTATTATTATTATTATTATTATTATTATTATCATTATATTTATAACATACAAACACGTAAGAGGCTAAGTTGGAGGTCGCAGTAGTTGGTCGGAGGGCAATTGATCAGACTACAGTCTCTGTAAGTCTTGAAAGGCCTCGGCAACCAACCTGGGCTGTACCAGACCAGCCGATAATAACAGATATTTGTATTCGTCCCAAACACCACATTACTTTTGTCGATTTTTGTAACCCCTCTACAGGAAGCGCTGACAAATTTCATAATCCATACTACCGAGTAATAGAATATTTAATAGTTCAGATAGGTCACATTTCATGGTAGATTAGCAAGTACAGCCAGGTTCACCTCATATATTATCTGTATGTTCGGATCATCTTGTATACCATGTATACCAATTTTATATACGTAACTTGATTATGCTATGCCTGTATTACATATTTACCTTACCACCACTCATAACATAGGATAAGGTGTGAGTAGGCCATAATCTTCTTCTCGTCGATTAGGCCTGATTTGATTGGGAGGCGCTGCCCTGTGTGTAGTCTAACTGATACACATTTGCCCCAGCAAGTCGGGTAGCCACCGTCGACATTATCTCTTGGAGAGAGTGAGGGTAAGAGTTTTAAGACATATGGTATGTTTGAAAGGCTGTGTTTTTTTATAACTTTCACAGAATAGCTAATAGGACCTGCAGTTAATTTAATAATTAACGTTGGCGGCTTCAAGGGGAGTGTTAGACCTATTAATATATTAATTAGGTCAGACCGTACGGCCCAGCATATGTAATGAATGTCGTAAGAGCCATTACTTGTGTCCGGCCTAACCCGTACCCGCTCTTTGTCTTGGCGCGTTCTTCTAATAAAGTTTGAACTGCAGACGATAGTATTATCTACTTAGCTTTGACTCCGGATTAGTAGGGTAGTCTAACAGGTCTTTATTGAGACAGAAGGAAACTAAACCCAACACTGGCTCAATCAAATTTAACTATCTACTCGCCTAAACTTGCATAAAGGAATACAAATCAGTGAGTACATAGGTAAAAGCAATGATCAGTCCTTTAAAGGAACTGACTGCCACCAATGACAGAAATATTAATAACCATGTAAAAACATGTAGAGGCCGATATGACTGAATACTATATTCAAGTTAATAGATTGTCCATTGCCCCCCCCCCCCCTCCACTCCCCTTCCTTTGACGTCATCAAAAAAATAATTTCTTGATTATGGAATTTTTATCAATAAAAACTGCGGCCGGAATTCACCTTCGTTTACGCGACGTTTTGTTGAAAAAACTAGTAGTCTGCGCGTGACTTAGAAAAATTAGGAAAATAGGTTTTGCGACCGCCAACAAAGTTAAGCTCAATAAACTTGAACTTGTTTTTATTTGTGTTTATTTAAATTATTCATATGCTGAAACTTTTTATTAATATTGGCGACATGTTAAAAAAAAGAAGAAAAAAATTGTAAGATCTTACAAAGAATTTGTAAGATCTTACAAAGGGGTTCTGGTGTAGGAAGACCGGTCATAATAAACAAAAATGATACCCCAATTTCAGGATCTTATCAAAAACCAACGTGCGCTTACGTAATCTAGAATTACTAGTGGAAGTTATGGACTACTACTACTACTACTACTACTACTACTACTACCACTACTACTACTACTACTACTACTACTACTACTACTACTACTGCTAAATCAATTAGTCTATTATCAAATATAAATGTATTCAGTCTAGGCAAGAAAAATGATTCACAACAAAACTGATGGTAGTAGTAAGTAATTGATGACAATAATCATACAAAAAATCACATGCAAAACTTGGCGTGAATTAGAAAGAAGGAAATAAAGTAAAGGAAGCAACAAAAATATCTGAAGAAACACAAAAAACAAGAGGAAAGAACGAAAATAATAATAAAAAAAAATTTAAAAAAAGGTGGTGTTGAAACGCAGGTAGGTAGGCAGACAGGCAAGTAGGTAGGTAGGTAGGGAGGAGATACAAAAACCACGATGGAAATATTAGGCAGATAGATGGAGAGATATTGACTAGTAAATGTAGCGATGTACATCCGAGTCTGCGTTAGATACAACTAGTAATTAAAGCAGACCGACGGACAGAAAAAGATAAGCAGAGTAGATGCATACATGTATGAATGTACCTCTCCTGGTACTAGTAGTAGTTGTAAACTATTTTTACAGAAGTTTTTTGTGTGTGTTCGCTCACATTTACAAGTATATGCATAGAGGGATGCTTTATGCGCTTGTGAAAATGCAGACGCATGTATTCCATGAAAGTGTCTACATGTGTAATTGTATGCATGTAGCTTTCTGTGTATGCTGTCATTACACTTACAGTGACAAAAAGTGAAAATGACACTAGTACGAATGAATGCAAAATGCTAAGGTCCCCGCGATGGTTTCACAGCTAATAGCAAGTAAACCATGCTGGCACGTTAGAAAAGGCAGCCACATCAACTACTTGGTAATGACACAAAAGAAAAAATGAAAAGAGAGAGGAAGCGGCGCACATGTGCGGGAGGTTGTATTTCCCCTCCTCGCCTTCATCGTCGCCTCCACCTCTCTGTGTCTCCAATGCAGCCACTGTGCTCAGTTCTGAGACTTCGACGTCGTTGCCTGCTTCTTCTTCGCATCTGGAAGTCACTTTGGAGAGAGAGAGAGAGAGAGAGAGAGAGAGAGAGAGAGAGAGAGACAGAGAGAGAAGGGATGCGTATCTATCTATCTATCTATCTATCTATTTATCTACCCACCTACCTATCCATCTACCTACCTATATCCAATATACATCTATCGATCCAATTCCTAATCGATCTATGTGCTACATCTTATCTTTACATCTTATCTTTACATCTTATCTTTACATCTTATCTTTACATCTTATCTTTACATCTTATCTTTACATCTTATCTTTACATCTTATCTTTACATCTTATCTTTACATCTTATCTTTACATCATATCTTTATATCTTACTTAGAAGCCTTCGCCATCCATTCGGTCGACTCAACAGAGAGTTTACCTTGCTCCTCCACATTGGTCGACTCAACAACAGGTTTCCCAAGTTTCCCTTTAGTCGTATCACCGAGTTTAACCTTCTCATCAGAGAGACTGACCAGTCTCTCAACTCCTAAATGTCAGGTCACAAAATCATATGTATGCATGACCAATCTTCCTACACCAGAACCCGAAGTCTTACATATTACAAAATCTTACAAAATAAAAATGTGTTTCCAACTTATCCTAAATATGACCGGAAAGCAAGATATTAATAACCGGAAAGCAAATTATTAATAAAGACAAGTTTAGCTATGAACTCAGAATATTTTTTTTTAATGTTACTGACTTCATAACTAAACAAGCAGGCTGGGATTCTAATTAATTCATGGATGAAAGGTTTCGGTTTCTAGTAGCAGAGCACAGGCCGTCGACGTGGCTAAGGCGCCCCCTTAGCACACGAAATTAAATCTAATTCATGTACGAATGGTTAATGTTTCAGCTAACAAGCGCGACGGCAGCGGCTATGCCCCAGCAGAGGAAGGGGACCGCAACCTACACACAAACTCCATAAAAAAAACAGATCAAGCTGAAAAACATATACCTATTAACGCCTTGTCGCCATGCCTGCGAGAAATTAATGAAGGAGTTGCTCTGGGACTGCAGGGTCCCGAGCAAGCCTCCCAGGCTGGAGCCTAGGTAGTACTCTCCAGCTGCCACAACCTGCAGTCCCAGAGCAATACAAACCGCTATTTACATACATGAATCAAATAATCACCTCACGTGATTGTTGCGGCATGTACATCGAACTGCTGTGCCATTCTTCTGCATGCCGAGGATGTCGTGCCAGTCTGCGCCCGCGCGGAACGCAGACCCAGCACTCACACTCTTCTGCATGCCGAGGATGCAGTCGGCGGCACTTCGAACTCACAGCCGTCTCCGTGCTCAGGATTCCTCCGACTGCATTTCGAACACTCACAGCCGTCTCCGTGTTCAGGATTTCTCCGACGGCACTTCGAACACTCACAGCCGTCTCCATGCTCAGGATTCCTCCGATTGAGCGGACGGCACTTCGAACACTCACAGCCGTCTCCGTGCTCAGGATTCCTCCGATTGCACTTCGAACACTCACAGCCGTCTCCGTGCTCAGGATTCCTCCGACGGCACTTTGAACACTCACAGCCGTCTCCGTGCTCAGGATTCCTCCGACGGCACTTTGAACACTCACAGCCGTCTCCGTGCTCAGGATTTCTCGAACTGCATGTCTTACACTCACATTCTACGGCGTGGCCGCCGATCGCTTGTGCTGGTGCTGCGGTCCTTGCTGCTTTTGAGCCAATGACCTTTTCTGGCGTCCGTCGCGATTGCAGTAGTTGCTCCACCATACGCGCAGTGTTATTAACTGCGACTTCAGCGCGGGCGGCTTCGACGTTTGCACGAGCGTTGGCTTCTTTAGCTTCATCTGCGGCCTTGGCCGCCCGAGCCTCCCACTTCAGCGCTTCTGCTTCCGCCGTAACCTTAGCGGAGCCTGCCGCGATTTGCTGGGTTGTCGCGGCGTTGATCTTTTCTTCCATTTCTTGCCTCATAGCAGCGAGCTGCCGTTTCACTTCTGCCAACATGTGATCAGCAGCTGGCACCACCTGGGAGTTAATCCCTGCTGATGATGCTGATGAGGATGTTCGCGAGCTGGTCTCTTGCGTATGCGCAGTGGGGTCATCTCGAGTCCAGGCAGCGGCTGCGCGCTGTCGTCTTGTGTGCGCAATAAAAGCAGTGGTGGTGACCAGGGCTTGAATGGTTAACCTTAGGGGCTGTGCTCTGTGCTACCTGCAATGACAACAATACTAGGTTCGGGGCGAAAAGCAAACAGTACTACCTCAGTAACCTCACTTTCCTCTTCATCATCGTTTACTTCGAGTGGTGTTTGCATCGCTGCTATCACTTCCAGTTGGCGCGCCTAGCATGATACATGCATATATATATGATCATTTGCTGGTCGATGCGCGCCTGGATGTACCTACATACCACCAAA
Organism: Paulinella micropora; assembly: GCA_019918135.1. Lineage (NCBI taxonomy): Eukaryota > Cercozoa > Imbricatea > Euglyphida > Paulinellidae > Paulinella > Paulinella micropora. The sequence goes on from WBZZ01006157.1 coordinate 239,778, forward strand.
CACACAACAAGTGCAGTCTACAGAGACTTCAAAATGTTTTGCCTGAGACGCAATACTAGCAGATGATCTGAGTGAGTTTACGCAGATCATATGCTGGGGTTGCAATGATTAGAGGATTTGAGCCTTGTCATCTTGACATTGCCAACTTAATAAGCACAAACAAGTCAAGAAGACCTCGTTGATAGTTTTTGGGATTACTGGCGGCTTCCGTCCGCCCGGAAAACGGTACTATGAATAAAAATATATGCAGTTGCGTGCTTACAAGACACGAGTCAACGACCTTGGGTCCGTACGTGATTGTTGCGCAGTCGCCAATGTCCATAGCGCGCAAGGTGCGACCGGAAGGCCCATCTTTCTTCTTGGACGACCAAACATGAGGTTCTGTTCGCTGGCCGCATGCGCCACCAGCGCACCAGCGTACTTCGTATGCATGGATCCTTTGACCAATAGTTCATGATCCTTGGGGGGAAACGTGTATAAATTTTCCCCTTGCGAGAAAGTAAACTCCCCAGGAACTCTTAATATACGTCATACTGCTCAGGGTTCACGCGCTTATTGCTGAGACTACCAAAGTAGTACAGCTGCTGGCACTCCTGCCTGCCATCTCTATCATCCAGCCACACGCATTCGTTCAGCGCTCTCTCCCCCCACCGACCTGCGTAATATAACATAATATCATATAATATGGACTTTAGCTGCAAATTAAAGCTAGTAGTCTAGGGGCAGGGGGGTGGGGGGGGGGGGGAGGGGATCGGGGCGGGGGGGGGGGGGGGGGGGGGTTCGAAAAGGCAGGGAACAACATTTGCACCCTACCTCGTCGAACATCCTAGTAGCGGCAGGGAGGGGGGGGGGGGGGAGAGGGAAGGGGAACTGCAGGTGGGGAAAGACCTGCGTTGATCGGCTCTATGTACACGAGCCAACCAATAATGCAGTCCTTCTTGTACATTGGGGAGACCCGATACAGGCTTCATTTCCATCTGGGCTTTGTGACTTCGCGTTGGACGCGCCCCGAGGGGCTGAGCATACCGTCAGGTGCTGCAGCTGGAGTGCTCGTCTTAGCGTGCGCTGGAGTGCTCTACTTAGCGGGCGCTGGAGTGCTCTTCTTAGCGGGCGCTGGAGTGCTCTTCTTAGCGGGCGCTGGAGTGCTCGTCTTAGCGGGCGCTGGAGTGCTCGTCTTAGCGGGCGCTGGAGTGCTCGTCGTATCGGGCGCTGGAGTGCTGGTCTTAGCGGGCGTGTGCTTCGACTCAGCGGGCGCTAGATTGCTGGTGTGCTTCGACTCAGCGGGCGCTAGATTGCTGGTGTGCTTCGTCTTAGCGGGCGCTGCATCGCTGGTGTGCTTCGTCTTAGCAGGCGCTGGACCGCGCGGGGTCTTTCCACCACAAGCGACCGCTGATTCTTTATACTCTTCCTCTGTCTCCTCTTCCTCTACATCCTCTGTGTCCTCATCCTTCTCCTCGGGCTCGAGCTCGCCAAGTTCAGGCATCTCGTCTTCCTCATACTCGGGCTCGGGCTCGCCAACTTCAGGCCTCTGGTCCTCGGGCTCGGGCTCGCCAAGTTCAGGCATCACGCCAGTGTCACCGTTGGGCTTGTACAAGTCAATGCGTGGCAGCTGGTCCGTTGCTACGTTCCGGTTCAAGTGGGGCGCCAACACTTTCTGTAGCCCGAGGGAGTCGCTTGCGGAGGCATCGGGTCGATCTACAAACCTCTCAACACCTCGGAAGATATCCTTTTCCACTACGAATCGAAGTGTCCATCCGGACTCGACCAGGGCGTTGCGAATGCCGACCAATATTGCTCGACCCCGCAAAACGTAGCCAAGCGACACTGGCGATACAAACGCAGGTGCAGCATTTTTCTTGAGCTTAAGGGAGCCCTTTTTCTTCTTCTCTTCACGATGTTTGTAGTCGGCAAACCTTCCTGGCCTAATGGTGAACATAGGTGTACACTGTGTGTGTGTGGGGGGGGGGGGGGGGGGGGAATAAGGGTGGGTGAGGTTGGGTAAGGGTGGGGGAGGAAGGATGACTCAGAGGGTGGGTGAGGGTAGGTGAGGATGGGTGAGTGGGATGAGGGTGGGTGAGGAAGGGTGAGGAAACTCAGAGGGTAGGTGAGTGCAGGTGAGGATGGGTGAGTGGGTGACGCTGGGTGAGGAAGGATGACTCAGAGTATGAGTCAGGATGGGTGAGGATGGGTGGGTGGGGCCGGGAGTTAGGAGTGGAAGGCAGGGGTGGGTGATACTATTAGAATATTCAACATACCCAGTACAATGACAGCTTCTGTGCTTGCGTCATCCCACCCGAAACCAATAGCGTTTTTCCCGACTAATGCATGCAATAATTTCAATGTATATCATTGTGATTTCACAGTGATTAACAGGCACAGGATGGAGAAGAGAATCAAGGACGCAAGACAGAAGGAAAGAGAAAGTATAACATGCATGTACGTGTCATACCTTGATGACGAGCCCGTTCCACACCTGGTGTTCGACCATGATAAACCAGGAACGCTGTTGCTGGGGGCCGCGACTGTATTCTACCACCTTCCTGCAATACAAAATTAATGGTTGCGATTGAAGCGGAGCAAAGAAGCAAGTTGAATTGATCAATTACCCTTGCATAAACTTGCGGTTGTTAAGTGTAGGCTTTAGTGGCCAAAATGCATGGCATTTGCTTGTCAAGTCGGTCCAAAGAATCACACACCTTCGCTCTGGCAGGGGTGGCAGCGTCCACTGGCTCTTCAAAGCGAACTCCTCTCTCTTCACGTTTGAGCCGGGCGATGTCGAGCCAAGTAGCATCCTCATCAGACACTTTAACCGCAACAGTGGCAGGCGAAGCTCCACCAACTGTTAAACCCGAAGCACCTGCCACTCCTACGGTTGGTGCGACTGGTGCTTCGGAATCAACTGTTAAAACAGGCGAAGCACCAACAGTCGAAGCCAAAGGACCAGTCACACCAACCGTAGCAGTGACCGTCGAGGTCACAGGGGTAGCATTGTCGTTGCGTTTAGTTGCGCAGGGCCAGCACCTGCGAAGCTGGCCGTGACCTTCCTCTCCAATCCCTTCAGAACATGTATCAAACGCATGCACGTGCCGCGAGCAGTTTACACACCGATGAATCGACGAAAAAGAAATGGTGTCTTCGCATGCAGGGCATTTCCCGTCGGCTGCAGGGGAAGCAGGAGCATGATCCACCTTTGCCGGGTATTTGTAGTCCAACGAGTCAGGAAGCTTTTACATCTTATTAGATGATGATGAGGAGCTCGATGACGACGAGGGGCGTTTATTAGATGACGACGAGGGGCTCGATGACGACGAGGAGCTCGATGACGAAGAGGAGCTCGATGACGACGAGGAGCTCGATGACGAAGAGGGGCTCGATGACGACGAGGGGCTCGATGACGACGAGGAGCTCGATGACGACGAGGGGCTCGATGACGACGAGGAGCTCGATGACGACGAGGAGCTCGATGACGACGAGGAGCTCGATGACGACGAGGAGCTCGATGACGACGAGGAGCTCGATGACGACGAGGAGCTCGATGACGACGAGGGGCTCGATGACGGGTATTTGTGGTCCAACGAGTCAGGAAGATTTTGCATCTTATTAGATGATGATGAGGGGCTCGATGACGACGAGGAGCGTTTATTAGATGACGACGAGGGGCTCAATGACGACGAGGAGCTCGATGACGAAGAGGAGCTCGATGACGACGAGGGGCTCGATGACGACGAGGAGCTCGATGACAACGAGGGGCTCGATGACGACGAGGAGCTCGATGACGAAGAGGAGCTCGATGACGAAGAGGACCCGTAATCGCGGCCAGGGGTGTCCCAGGCTGGATTCGAGCCTTCTTTGCCCGATCAATCAGCTGAGATACATTCTGCAGTAGTCTCTTGCCATGCGTCTTGCCCCCGGCCACGTGTCGAACCTTATGTGCCCACTTATCCAGCTCCAACAACTCCGACCGGGAATCACGAGGATCAGCTGCAGGAGGTGTCGCGGCCAGGGGTGTCTTAGGCTCGACTCGAACCTTCTTTGCCTAATCCTTCAGGTGCGACACGTGCCTTGGCGTGGGGGCATTTTGCTCCCTACGCAAAGGTGACGAGGGGAGGGTGGGTTAGAGGGGGAGGGGGGGTTAGAGGGGGGGGGGGGTTAGAGGGGAAAGGTAGGGTAATTGCGTATGAAGGTGTGCAGGAGATAACTGAGAGAGAGAGAGAGAGGTAGTAGTAGTAGTAGTAGTAGTAGTAGTAGTAGTAGTAGTAGTAGTAGTTACTGTAGGGCAGGGCGGTGCATGGCATTGGCACAGTAGCGACTATTTATGAGTGGTAAATTTCACGTGATGAAATAAACCTTCCAGCAATTTCCCAATATTAGGGAAAAAGCTATGTAGTAGCAGTACTAGACAAGGGCAGGGCAGGGCAGGGTGAGGTAGGCGCACAGTGCAGCAGCAGCGAGTAGTAGTAGTAGTAGTAGTAGTGGGGGGGGGGGGGGGGGGAGGGGTGACCGGTCAGGCGTCATTGCAATTGTCCTCGTGGTCGGCGATGACTGCAACCTAGGCACAACAGAGGCCAACCACCACCACGGTTGGTCTGCTTGCGATGGGGGCAGGGGACGAGAGAAAATAAATGGGTGACCTGTCAGGCGTCGTTGCAATTGTAGTCGTGGTCGGCGATGACGACGGCGTGGGGGCAGTTTGCATCCTGCGCAAAGATTTCCTTAAGTTTGAGTAGTTCCTCCAATCAAGAAGGTCACTCTGGACCTTCAAGACTGGAGGAAACAAATAACGGAGCTTCTAGTGTTTGGTGTTCTTGGGTAACTTGGCGGGGGGGGGGGGGGGCAGGGGACGAGAGAAATAAAGGGTTGACCGGTCAGGCGTCGTTGCAATAATTGTCATCGTGGTCGGCGATGACGACAGCCAGCTAGGCACAACAGAGGCCAAACACCACCGTTAGTCTGATTGCGCTGGGGGCAGGGGACGAGAGAAAATAAATGGGTGACCGGTCAGGCGTCGTTGCAATTATCGACACCGTCGTAGTCGTGGTCGGCGATGACGACGGCAGCGGCGACGGCAACCTAGGCATAACAGAGGCCCACCACCACCACGGTTGGTCTGCTTGCGCTGGGGGCAGGGGCCAAGGAATCGCCTTTGCGTCTACATCTTGACGAATAAGCAAGGATGTTTCACAGTCAAGATAGAGACGCAAATTAAAGGGGGCAACATCAATG